>JAKCPI010031394.1:0-11519 GCA_023213315.1 Euborellia annulipes | reverse complement strand
TCTAATCTAATTTTAAATTAAAAACTTTAAGATTAATATTAATGTCTCTTAGAGAATTTTCACGCTTTATTATTATTAATCATAATATTATAACAATCAAAAGAACAATGGTTCATGTCATTAGGGAATTTGTTTTTTCAAAAAAAAAAATATATATTTTTTCTTTAATAATAATTATTTATATTAATTAAGATTCAAATAAATTATTTTAATCTAAGAATGAAATTAATTAAAAACATATCTCTATGGATTCATAAACATAAATGGCGTCTGTTTTGTGAAATTAGCTTCAATCATGATTCACTCGCTCTTCATATCACATTTATCCATGTTTATCTTCAACATCGGCTTATATTATGATTATATAAAATGAAATAAAATAAAATTGTAAATAACAACCAAACCGTTTCGTTAATATTTATTTAAATGAGCCATCTATATTTTATAGGAAAATTGAATTTTAACATGAAATTTAATTACAAAATATTACCGTAAATAAAAATTGAAAAATGACTTGACATTCAATATTAATATTTTTTTTTTTTTAATTAATAAAAAAAGAATATCATCAACAATAAATTAAGAAAAATAAATATTCAACAATGTTAAGCAATAATTAAAATTGCAAATTGTTGTTTTAATAAATATAAATAAATAATTGCTTTTTCTCTTTTGTTAAATATTAAACCGAAATTGCTTGTCTCTTTCTTCTTTGTTCCCTCCAGAGGACAATTTATGTCTTGGGTTCATTCATGTCTACAGGTCCCCCCCTTTTTACCTGCTCTATAAGGACAAAACACAGCGAGACTTTCTTTCAGGTATTGTTGATTTTATAATTCGTTTATTATGTGAAATGTTTGCCGATTTTTTTCTGTTCATTAAAAAAACATATAACAGCTAGAGACACGAAAAAAGTATCGAAACTTTTGATCTGATACTAGTAGATACTTTTTTTCGATACTTTACTCATATTAGTACTTGATTGCCGGTATCGAATGAAAAATACTCATTCAAATATAATTTTTTTTTTTTTTTTTAAGTCTTTTCGGCATCTTAGGCCTTAAACGTATCACAAAATAATATAAATAAGAATTTAAACAAGAGCCGTTTTGGCTAAAACGACTCTTATTTTGAATTTTCAAGATTTAATTACAATTCTGCAAAAAATATCGCTTGTTCTTCTATATATTTTTTTTTTGCTCGAGAAAAATCTGGTGTGACTGGTCGCACTGCACACAACTTTCTCTTAGCTTCGGTAATCGAAAGTTGTGCTCTCTGCTTGTCACCCCAGATTTTTTGTGTCGATCCTAAGAAGTACAAATCAAACAATTTTGTCTACAAAATAAGAATATACATTTTAAAAGAACATGCAAAATGTAATTGATTTTTAAACAAAATCGTTAAAGCTAATTGTGAGAAAAATAAAAAAAAATTGAAAAAACACACCAGTAAAGTACTAGCACTATTTGATCGATTGGAATGAAATTCCTGTCCATGCTTGGAACATGAATACTTAGTTAAAGTATAAAATTCGAGAATCGAGAGTTCTTTCCTTTTTGAGTTATTTAATTTAATCCACATGTTTTGATATTTCAGTTGAAATTCATTCAAATGATTGTGAAAATGACGTCAAATTCAAGCTAAAAGGGAATCGCCTCCTTTTAATGGCAATTTCAAGAAAAGCAATCAAACGGGCATTTGAAAGCAATAAAATCTCTTTCAGAGAAATTTACATAAACATTATGTTTTGATCTTTTAACTGGAATCGATCTTCTTGAAATTTAAGATTTTTTCACAATAAATTAAATTGATTTCAAGTGAAATATCAAAAAATATGGGTTAAAGGGAATTACTCCAAAACGAAAAGACTCTCGGTACTCAAATTTTATACTTAAGTCAAGTAACTATGTCGCAAGTTTATCAAGAAAGTTCAATCACATCCGCCAAAGGGTACTAGTACTTTACTAATGTATTTTTTCAGTTTTTTTACGATTTCTCAAAATTCGCTCTAAAGATTTTGATTAAAATTCAAAAATCAATTATTTTTTAGATACTCTTTAAAAGAAGCCTATATTAATAAAACTTTAAGTGAAAATAGTTTATATTCTATAGTTCTTTGGCTTTCTAAAAATCATTCATTCATAAAAATCTGTTAATTATTAACGAAATTATTAACAAAAACGTCATCAAAGAAAAAACACAAGTACACTCACTGGACGAAAAAAATGGACTTCAATTGAATTAAAAAGCGAACTCTATCCACGAGAAGCTAAAGTATCCTCTCTGAGCATCGGGTCAAGAGCACTAACTTTATTAAATATTATTTAAAAAAAAATATTTCTAAAAATCTCATATCTATTTTTATACTTGTAAAAAACATTTTTTTCGATCAGTGAGTGTACTTTTGCTTTTTCTTTGATGACGTTTTTGTTTATAATTTCGTTAATAATTAACAGATTTTTACGAATGAATGAATTTTTAGAAAGCCAAAGAACTATAGAATATCGTAAATATGTTTTTTGCATTCAGGGATATCTAAAATTGTATTAGGGGTGGCCAAAGCAAAAGAAAATCTTGAAAATTTCGCTTTTTCTAAACTTTAAGCCGTTTGCGGCACGTCTAAATCCCGAAATTGTATAAATTAAAATTAAGCACCTCTCTCCATGTATATGTACCATTGTACTTAGGGTTGCCACATATTAAAATGCTCAAAGAAGGACAATAGGAAATGGACATATATATATATATATAAATTTTTTTTAGGTGATGATAATGCTAATTTATTTATTTAATGACTACATTCAATGTCTGAACTTATATTTTTCATCACTCTTCGCGCATTTTAATAATTTAATGTTGTTTCGAACTTTCTCATAAAATTGTACGCAATTTTCTTTACAATTAACGCTTACAAGCAATACCGCTTTGATTAACTCTACTGAACACTTATTTCTTTCATCCGGACGTTTAGAAATCGGTTATACAGACTTATAAAAACCAACAATATTTTATTTTCAAAGTAGGACACATTAGGCCTCATTGTAGGACGTAGGACATTCATTGTGATTGTAGGACTGTCCTACCGAAAGTAGGACGCGTGGTAACCCTGTACACGAGGACATTTTTTAAGCAATTTCTGGCGACATTTCTGGCTCCATAAAAATGTCTTCGTGTATGACAGCAAAAATGTAATTGGAATTGGAATTGGCTTGAAAAAAAATGTTTGTTCTATTTTTTCGGGCCAAATCGGCGCAATCAGAATGCGCACAAACGCAAACGCGTCGAAAATGGCCGTTTGAAGACATTTCTCGGTCAAGAAAAATGTCTCCGTGTATGACGAAAAGTTGTCTGATCGCGCCAGAAAAATAGCCCGTGTTCTATTTTCTTGGGCCAATTCGACGCAAAGAGGGTGCGCAGTAAATCGACCATATCTGGCAACACCGCTTTTTGGAAATTTGTTGTTATCATAACCTAGAATTTTTCACTTTTTGACAGCAGTTGACAGATCTTTAAAGTAATTATATTGTCAAATTATCACAAAAATATAAAATATATAGACACACCTCATTTAGAAAATAAAATTAAGGTAAGAATTAATTATTTAATTAAATTATTAATAAATAACATTATTATTTATTTAAATTTTCACTTGGAATATAATAATGAATAAAAATATATTTTTTTGCAGTTCTTTTTTGGAAATTATAGTTTATAATAAAAGAAGAGCAATATCTAAGATTATATATTTATATTATTATATAAGGTAAATGAATACTTTGTTTTAAATAACTATTATTTATTTAAATTTTCATTTGGAATATAATCTTTGATAATAACTAAAATATTTATTTTAGATGAATTTGAACAAACAATTATGATTTAAAATTAAATTGTGGAAATGTTTTTTATGATGAACTGAGATGTTGATAGTTAATAAAATAAAACACGGTAGTTTTTTGGTTGCAGGTTTATTTTCGACTGAACATTCAGTTCAGATGGTTATAAACCATAATCATCAGGCTTGGATATCACAATCAAGTTATATTTTGTATAATATATGAATGCATTCATTTCTTTATATTTTAGTTTTATGATTAACAAAATTTTAAATAAATAAAATTTTCATTGTGCATATAATATTTATTATTTATCTAAAGAAACCAAAAATCCTTTGTATAGATATTAAAAAACGATTCTTAGCTTATTTTTTTCAAAAAGAGGTATGTCTATATATTATTTTTATTAATAAATATATATTTCTATATATATTAAGGGCCTCTTATAGTTTTAACCTAAAAAAGTTTTTGATTCAGCTGTCAGTTTAAATTTTCAAACTGCGCACGTTTCTGCGCAGAATTGGCTCCAAAAATACAAATGTCCTCGTGTATGACAGGTTTTTTTTCAAGCTAGAAATTCAGGCCATTTTTTCAAGCCATTTTTATGGAGCAAGAAATGTCGCCAGTAATTGCTTAAAAAAATGTCCTCGTGTACGACGGGCTTTACAGCTCTAAGAAAAGATGACGTCACGCGCATTGTTTGCAATCCGGTTCATGTGCACCAAGAGCGGAGACTCAGCATCTTTAAGCGACTCTCTCCATCTCACTCGCACTCATTACCTTCGCTCTCTTTCTATTCAAATGACATTCAACAGCCTCTCTAGACCACAATATTTGAATTTTTGCTTTTTCGAGGAGGGGGACGCCTTTTAGGCACCCTACCCCTTTAGGTTGTCCCCTTCGTGATATTTATACTAATTTTATGAAATTTATTTGATTAAATTAGATTAATTTCATTTTAATAAAAGGGTTTATAGAATGGACACCAGGTGGCAGCACTTGCCGGCGGTGCCTTGGAATAATGCCTATCATTTGCTTGCAAGGCTGTCTGCCTTTATTCAATTCGAGTTCCCTAATAACAATTTTTATTATTTTTCCTTAGAGAGATTCAATTATATTAGAGAATTTTAATCTAAAAAGTAAAAGATTTAAATTCTGTTACCAAGGCAACCATTTCACCTATCTTTCCTATGAAGAACAAGAGTAAAGTGGTCTTCAGAAGATTTCAACGGCAAAATGAGAATATACATTTTAAAGAGCATCTAAAAAATAATTGATTTATTAATTTAAAAAAAAAATCGTTAGAGCGAATTTTGAGAAAATCGAAAAAAACTGAAAAACTACATCAGTAAAGTACTAGTACTTTTTGGCTGATTTTGATTAAAAGCTCATTTCCACGCCTCAGGGGGGTGTCTAACTTAAATATAAAATTTCACCCTCCTAGCTCAATTCCTTCATGCTTAAAATTGAACACACATAGGCAAGAGAATGTAAAAATAGGGGGGCCGTGAGATATTTATTTGGTTCCCAAGGGGGGCCGCGACTCAAAAAAGTTTAACAAGCACTGAACTAATGGTCTAAAGGGATGGATTTTATTATTTAATATACTTATGAGAAATCTCTTTGATTGAAGACAAAATATTTTGAAATTTTATTTTTTCTCAAAGGATTGAATTTTTTATAGATAAATATTCATTCTTTTATTCTTATAGTTAAAAAATCTGGTGTGACTGGCGCACAGCACACAACTTTCTCTTACCCTTCGGTAAGAGAAAGTTGTGCACTGTGCTGGTCACACCAGATTTTTTGTGTCGAGATATATTTAGTTTCCGATAGCACCTTAGTTTCAAACTTGCATTTTAAATGTTGACTGCTTCAAATAAACTATGGTTATTTTTAAAAATTTTAATCTCATATTTGGACATTTTATACACAATATAGATTCGTAAATAAATACAAAATTTCATAAGAATTGGAAAAAAAAATTTTAAATGCGTAAAAAGTTCCAAAGGGGACCCCCTTTTGAATCGAAATTAACATACAAATCCCTATAGGAAATTAACATTGTTCCTATGCGAAGATAAGGTGGAAAGGGAATTTAAAAAGAGTAGAGAGAGAAGATAGTTTTGTGAGAGAGAGAGATATGTTTTCTCCGAAAAAAAAAATGGGCGTTTAAATAATAATTGATTTTTAATCTAATAAAAAAGAAAAAGATTTAAATTCGGTTACCATGGCAACCATTTCTCCTATCTTTCCTATGAAGCACAAGAGTAAAGTGGGCTTCAGAAGATTTCAACGGCAAAACGAGAATATACATTTTAAAGAGCATCTAAAAAATAATTGATTTTTGAATTTTAAACAAAATCGTTAGAGCGAATTTTGAGAAAATCGAAAAAAACTGAAAAACTACATCAGTAAAGTACTAGTACTTTTTGGCCGATTTTGATTAAAAGCTCATTTCCTCGGCCTCAGGGGGTGTCTAACTTAAATATAAAATTTCACCCTCCTAGCTCAATTCCTTCATGCTTAAAATTGAACACACATAGGCACAGAGAATGTAAAAATAGAGCGGGCCGTGAGATACCCACCAATAAATTTTTATTTGGTTCCCAAGGGGCCGCGACTCAAAAAGTTTAACAAGATACTAATGGTCTAAAGGGATGGATTTTATTATTTAATATACTTATGAGAAATCTCTTTGATTGAAGACAAAATATTTTGAAATTTTATTTTTTCTCAAAGGATTGAATTTATATATAGATAAATATGCAGTCTTTTATTCTTATAGTTAAAAAAGTTTCGAATAAAATTTTATAAAAGCATAAAAAGATGAAATCAATCAATTTGTCAATAATTTCAAATGCTGGGAGAGCATCGATTTGTTTTTTCTAATTCGATCTGCGCCCAGAGTGCAGCCAGGGAGCCTCGCTTCACTCTCGTCTAGGCTTTTCTTCACGCGCACATTCGCTTTTCAAAAAATCGCTATTATCTCTCTTATTTTTCGTTGGATTTGTGGAAAAATGCAAAACTGGTCTTTTCAATCAATTATAAAGCTATAGACATTTTTTTATTTAACTACGACCACATAAAATGGGGGTTTATTTATTGCCTTTTACATCTTCAAATTTTAACTGCCTCTTTCATTTTCCAATTTATTGTTTTTTAATTAAATAAACACATTTAGGCCTTGATATTGATTGAATAACTTAGTATATAAAATATTCAAGCAAAAACAATCAAATTTTAGTCTCAAAACGTTCTGAAAATGATTAAAAATCGATTTTCCAAATTTATTTTGACATATTAATTTTTACTTTCTCTTAAAATTCAAAAATCAATTATTATTTTGATGCTGTTTTATTTTGCTTTCAAAATTGTTTGAAGAAGATCACTATGGGCGTAACAAGAGAATTTGGCTGGGGGGGGGTCTGGAAAGCCCCATATTTTCTCAATTTTTCTTGGGGCAAGGAGCTTTCTGGGGGGAGGCAGACCCCCCCCCTAGTTACGCCCATGGTGCTGTGCGACAGTCCCACCAGATTTTTTAAAAATGATTGTTAAAGTACAAAATTCAAAAAATCCGCTAAAAATGACGTTTATTTATAATCTGTGACGTCATTTTTTGTTGACATGTGCAGTCAAGTCTCTTGTGAGCTTTTAATTTGAATTCCATGCTATATATAAAATAATAAACAAACGAAAAATTCATATTAATTAAGTAATATGTGTGGAATATTTTGTTGTTTAACAAAAATAAATTCAAGAAAAAATCATTATCCCAATATATACAAGGTGAGTGAGTGAATTGATTTCTTTTGTATATTTATAACCTTTTTTCATTTTAATAGGACTGTGAAGATTTAATTAAACTTCGTGGGCCAGATTATTTAGGACAACATAAACTGATCATTAATTCAAATTTCAATTTGCATTTCGTTTCATCTATATTATGGATGCAAGGGGAATCGTTCACGAAACAACCCTCGGCTGATGCCCAGGGGAATATCCTGCTCTGGAATGGAGATCTATTCAATAAAGATGAGGTATTTTATATTTTTTTTGATGACCTGTATCAATTATGACAGCTTTAAAAAGGCCGCAATTTAAAGAATGAGAAGTCGTCACTTTTTTTCTTTAAATAATCCGTCAATCAATCGAAAAAAAAAACTAACACACTTGTTTTAAGACAAAATTTTATTTTTTTAAATTTGTTTCAGATTTCTCCTAATTCGAAATCACTTTCAGATACAAATATCGTTTTAGAATTATTAAGTGATTCTGAAGAACCTGCTGATATTTTAAATGCAATTTCTTCATTACGAGGACCTTTTTCTTTTATTTATTATAAAAAGCAATTGAATATTTTATGGTTTGGCAGAGATCGTTTGGGAAGGCATAGTTTGCTTTGGTATTTTGAACCCAACGAATGTTTTTGCCTAACGTCAGTTGGGAAAAAAGATTTAGAATTCACAGAAGTTCCAGCAACTGGAATTTTCTCCATAGAATTAAATAAAGGTAAATCCTATTTGCTATCACGTAAATTGCTTATTTAATTAAAAAAATTCAATATTTCTAGGCCCCAATCAATTGAGGACTTATTTATGGGATGACATATGCCAAGATTTTATGCACCAACACATACAAGAAAATAAATACAATTTTATCATTGATAATTTAAAACTAAAATCGCCAATAAATTATAATTTACTTGATTTGAATAAAGAACCAGAAGAGATAGATTTAGAAATTTTAAATATATTTAAACTTTGTGAAAATTTAACAAATCAAGATATTTTCACTTTATTGTTAAATGATGAAAATATTAAAACAAGAGTGAATGAATTAATCGAACTCTTGATGGGAAGCGTGAAATCCCGCGTCGGACATCAGCCCGGGCTTTGTCAAAATTGCATCCTCCTCAATTCGAAAAAGTGTTCGCATTCGAAAATTGGAATTTTATTCTCCGGAGGAATTGATTCAGCAATTTTAGCCATTTTAGCGCATCACTTGCTTCCTTTTGAAGAATCAATTGATCTTTTAAATTGCGCCTTTGAAAGGCCTAAAAAAGAAACAACAAAAAGAAAAGAAATCGCCATCGCGGTTCCTTCGTCTTTTAATGTTCCTGATCGAATAACGGGATTAACAACTTATAAAATATTAACGACAATGTTCCCGGAAAGGAAATTCAATTTCGTACAAATAAATATCCCTTTCAATGAATTAATTAGTCTAAGGGAGAGTTTTATTCCTAATTTGATTTATCCACGTAACACGATCTTGGATGAAAGTCTTGGATGCGCTCTTTGGTTTGCAAGTCGGGGCTCTGGAATTATACACGGGGACGATGGAAATTTTGAAAATTACACAACTTCTGCACGTGTAAGTATATAACAAGTTGCCTTGGGGTCTTCATTTATAAATAAATTAGAGTTATGGAGAAAATAAACCAGCGGAGGCTTGCTTTCCACATTCAAATAATTTATTTGGCAATTACTTCAGTGCTTCAAATTATACACATGCAGGGTTTTTAGGTTTAAATCCAAATTTGGACCAGAGGTTTTTATTAACTGACCATTTAATTTTAATTCCGCACTGTGTGAGGAAACGTCGATTCGGCGTTACATATATATATATATATATATATATGTCTTCATTCTTTTTGCAGGTTTTTCAGCAAGGATCAATAAAGAAAACTTTATTTTACTTTTGAAAATTTTAACAGTGCGTGCAGTAACCCTGGTTTCGGTCACAAAGGACCATCGTCAGGCCTGTAATGAATCAAAATGTCAAACAGGGATTTTGTCATAGTAGAATGTACCATCAAGAAAAGATATTGGACAATATGGCGGCTACCTACCATAAGGCTCAAATGCCAGGTAGCCCCATATTGTCCATATCTTTTCTCTTGATGGTACATGTATAGATCTTTTAAACAAATTTTTTAACATATAAAAATCTTAAAAAATAAAAAACATTTGTCAATTCAAAAACATACATTGGGCGCGCCAAGTGAGTCACTGTAGGAAATTTGTTTTTGTAAAAGGAATTTTAACCAATTATATCATATTACGCCAAATTGGCCTATTCAATGAAATTTTGCCGTTTTCGTAAATTCGACAAGCCCTCTGCCGATTTCACGAATCGGAATTTTTTACATTTTTTAACATATAAAAATCTTAAAAAATAACAAAAAAATAAAAAACATTTGTCAATTCAAAAACATACGATAAATTTCCGATCTCCGTATTTTTGTATAATTATGCCAAACATTAAGTTTTATTATGAGGAGGATCTTGATTTTTATACTATGTATATATATATATATATATATATATATATATATAAATTTTTTATATCTTGACTATTTTAGAAGGAATTCTTTTTTAAAAAAAGATTAAAATTTGATAGTGTGGTTGTAAAAAAAGTTTTATATGTTAACGAATTTGGCTTGAAACTAAAAGAAGAGATATTTTGTTAAAAATAAATGTATATATGTTTAAAGTAATAATAACTAACCATTTGTGAGTAAAAATTTGTTTAAAAAATGAAGAAACATCGGAAAGCATGGAGTTGGTGTGGAAAGTTAAGAATTGACGTTTTTTTTTTTTTAAATAAAATAACGCTCAAATTCTGATGTTTTTTTATTTTATTTATAATTTAAGATCTATAAAAATAACTATATTGTAATAGATAATTTTATACAGGTTAATATCTGCGCCAATCTTTTTTTTTAAAAAGAATTCCTTCTAAACTAGTCAAGATATAATATACACTCCCCCGCAAAAAAAGTGGCGCACTTTGTTTCTTCTTTAAGAAGACCTGTTCTAATCTATTCTAATGATACTGAAATTTATTAAACATTTAATATGAAGTATCTTATACATTTCTAAATAACTTTACCACAAATTCAAAACATTTTAATCAAATTATACAATTTAAATAAAATAAAGAAAAATATGTCTATTTTCAATTTTTGAGACAAATCAACTTAATTTCGATATGTTTTGTTGGATATTAATTAAAAATTTTGTTTTTATAAGAATTTACAATAAATAGAACAGAGATAAACTGAAAAAGAAAGATTATTTTAAAATATTAAAAATTTGGCGTTAATAAAAAAATTTCAACATTTTTGTCTTTGTTTTGATTTAATTATAATTATTTATTAAAATGATATGGATTTGTGCTAAATTTACTTAGAAATGTATAAGATACTTCATATTAAATGTTTAATTAATTTCAGTATCATTAAGGTAGAGTAAAATAGGTCTTTTAAGAAGAAACAAGTGCGCCACTTTTTTGCGGGGCAGTGTATATATATATATACATAGTATAAAAATCAAGTTCCTCTTCAAAATAAAACTTAATGTATGGCATAATTATACAAAAATACGGAGATCGGAAATTTATCGTATGTTTTTGAATTGACAAATGTTTTTTATTTTTTTGTTATTTTTTAAGATTTTTATATGTTAAAAAATGTAAAAAATTCCGATTCGTGAAATCGGCAGAGGGCTTGTCGAATTTACGAAAACGGCAAAATTTCATTGATTAGGCCAATTTGGCGTAATATGATATAATTGGTTAAAATTCCTTCTACAAAATCAAATTTCCTACTCGCTTGGCGCGCCCAACCAATTATATCAGATACATACAGATATAATTTTTTACCTCAGTAGCTTGCTC
>JAKCPI010031393.1:0-31022 GCA_023213315.1 Euborellia annulipes | reverse complement strand
AACTTGTATTCATAATTAATTCATCAAAAGAGAATTATTTAACAAGACATGTGAGTGTTCTTTATTGATGAGGCCAAACATCCCATGGCCCCCGGGAATCGAACCCAGGATCTCCGCCTTTCCGGGGCATAGGCGTGCTATCCATTGCACCAGGCCACCGGACCCTCGACCTGCACCAATAAAACTATAACTTAACCCCGCTGCCCTCTGGGCTTTGCTGCTTACAGTAGTGTGTTAGAGCAGATCCAGATATCTGTCCCTCTACTGGTTAACCAAGCGGCGCATAAGTGGAAAATTTTTCTTTAAAGTTTTTCACCTATTCGTTACGAGTTAGTAACTTGCGCGACTAACTGCATATAAGGGGAAGTGAGTTTTATTGGTGCACGAAAAATATTTAGCTAAAAGAGAATTAATTTTGAATATGAGTTTTTTATTTAACATTTTGAGATTTTTTTGTTTAGATAGTAAGCGAGCGATAGCAGAAACCAACACCTGAATGGATTTCTTCAAATGAATTTTGCCAACTTATTATGGTGCATCTTTATGAAAAAGTAATTATCTTTTTCTTATTTTTAATAGTATAGTCCTTGATATTGAATTTTTTACTTTCTCTTACCTATGTATATATGTAATATATATATAGAGAGAAAGTATTGGATTCATGTCAAAAATTCGATGTCGAGATTTTGATGGATCTTCACGTTTTGAGGTCCCCTGAATCCAAAAAAGTGGTTTTCGCGACATGGTCTGTCTGTGTGTGGGTGGGTGTGTGTTCAATTTTAAGCATGAAGGAATTGAGCTACGAGGTTGAAATTTTATATTTAAGTTAAACACCCCCGGGACCGGAAAAATAAGCTTTTAATCAAAATCGGCCAAAGAGTACTAGTACTTTACTGATGTACTTTTTCAGTTTTTTTCGATTTTCTCAAAATTTGCTCCAACGATTTTTTTTTAAATTCAAAAATCAATTATTTTTTAGATGCTCTTTCAAATGTATATTCTCATTTTGCAATTGAAATCTTCTGAAGCACACTTTACTCTTGTACTTCATAGGGAAGATAGGAAAAATGGTTGCCATGGTAACAAAATATAAATATTTTCCCACACTTATAAATTTTACATCTGAATTCAAATGTTCCGTACTGTCGGGAACTAAATATATGTCGACACAAAAAATCTGGTGTGACAAGCACAGAACACAACTTTCGATTACCGAAGGTAAGAGAAAGTTGTGTGCTGTGCGCCAGTCACACCAGATTTTTTTTTTAGAATAAAAAAAAATTCAGTTTTTTCTCATTCATACTCACACTTACACACACATATTCACACACAGTAGCGTATCCAGGTGGGGCGAAGAGGGGCGTTCGCCCCCTCCGTCCGAGGCGAATCAAGCTTTTGGCGCCCCTCGCGCCCCTTTTTCCTAAAATCTCCGGCTTTTTTTTTGTAATTTCATAATAAATTCATTTTATATCACAAAACCGGAGAAAAATTACAAAAAAAAGCTTGAAAGAGATATGAATACTAAAAAAAAAAGGTCGAACGAAAAACAGCGCCCCAGTTGAGCTCGCCCCCTCCGCCCTCAAAGGCTAGCTACGCCTCTGCCACCATTAGCTGGGCATACACGGAGAGGTAGAACCGTCGGTTTTGACCGTGCCGGTCCAAACGCACGGATTTATCTTTACGTTAGTGGGCGAGCACGCGCCAGTTTTGACCGCCACGCATCAATCTAACAGATTGGACTGCGGTCCAAACTCACGATCCGATCTTTTCGTTAGTGGGCGAGCACGCGCCAGTTTTGACCGCCACGTATCAATCTAACAGATTGGACTGCGGTCCAAACTCACCGACTGATCTTTTCGTTAGTGAGCAAGCGACAGTTTTGACTGCCACGCATCAATCTAACAGATTGGACTGCGGTCCGAACTCACGGTCTGATCTTTTCGTTAGTGGACAAGCGACAGTTTTGACCGCCCCGGACCATCTCTTTAAGTCGCGATTTTTGGAGGGGGTAGGGGAGGACATGTTACTTCAAAAATTTTTTTACAAATTTATTTTTAAAGAAAATAAGTTATCCCTCCCCCTATTAATTAATTAAGCTATTAATATGTTCTAAAATATTTTAGTTAATCACCATTCACAAAAACAAATTTATTATTATTATTTTTTTTTAAATATCATTTAAGGTCATGGCAAATTAGGATACAAATATTATATAGACCTAGCATTTTACTCGGGAGAAAGTCTAGTTTCTGAATATACAAAAAAAATTATAGTTTATGTAAGAAAAAAATATTGGCCCTCTTTCTAAAGCGCCCCCTAATGGTCCGATGTTTACCAAAAGCTTTTCAGTTCTTGACCTTTACATCTAGTTTATGTGTGCAAAATACCACAGACATACACACAGACATCATTCCAAAAACTACTTAAATGGACTCAGGGAACCTTAAATCCTATTTTGGCCAGCTATTAGCTGGGCATACACGGAGAGGTAGAACCGTCGGTTTTGACCGTGCCGGTCCAAACGCACGGATTTATCTTTACGTTAGTGGGCGAGCACGCGCCAGTTTTGACCGCCACGCATCAATCTAACAGATTGGACTGCGGTCCAAACTCACGATCCGATCTTTTCGTTAGTGGGCGAGCACGCGCCAGTTTTGACCGCTACGCATCAATCTAACAGATTGGACTGCGGTCCAAACTCACGGACTGATCTTTTCGTTAGTGAGCAAGCGACAGTTTTGACTGCCACGCATCAATCTAACAGATTGGACTGCGGTCCGAACTCACGGTCTGATCTTTTCGTTAGTGGACAAGCGACAGTTTTGACCGCCCCGGACCATCTCTTTAAGTCGCGATTTTTGGAGGGGGTAGGGGAGGACATGTTACTTCAAAAATTTTTTTACAAATTTATTTTTAAAGAAAATAAGTTACCCCTCCCCCCTATTAATTAATTAAGCTATTAATATGTTCTAAAATATTTTAGTTAATCACCATTCACAAAAACAAATTTATTATTATTATTTTTTTTAAATATCGTTTAAGGTCATGGCAAATTAGGATACAAATATTATATAGACCTAGCATTTTACTCGGGAGAAAGTCTAGTTTCTGAATATACAAAAAAAATTATAGGTTATGTAAGAAAAAAATATTGGCCCTCTTTCTAAAGCGCCCCCTAATGGTCCGATGTTTACCAAAAGCTTTTCAGTTCTTGACCTTTACATCTAGTTTATGTGTGCAAAATACCACAGACATACACACAGACATCATTCCAAAAACTACTTAAATGGACTCAGGGAACCTTAAATCGTATTTTGGCAGCTTCAGAATCAGATAATTAAAGATTTTATTTAAAGGAGAAGAAAGGATTAATTACTTTTTTTTTTAAATAATTTTCTATTTCCATTTTTCTTGGAAATTCCAATGGATTCTTGACTTGATCTGTCTAGTCGGCAGGCAAAACTTTCGTCAAGACGAAAGTCCACGGATTTGGTCAAATCAGCGGTTAAAACTGCCGCGGTCCAAAGATTTTGCCCATACACGTACGGTTTGGCCCGTGGCGGGCCAACTATACGGGTTTATCTGCGGGTTTTTCCTTTACGTTTGTGAGTGATGACGGTTTTAACCGTGGCGGTTTTAACCGTGCCGGTTTTAGCCGGCCCGGCAGACTGGTCCGCCCCGGTCCAACCCGACAGATCAAACTCTCCGTTTTTTTAAACGAAATTGATAATGACGGTTTTAACCGTGGCGGATCGACCCGACAGATTGGTCCGCCCCGGTCCAACCCGACAGATCAAACTCTCCGTTTTTTTAAACGAAATTGATAATGACGGTTAAAACTTTCGTTGTCAATTTGGCTTAAAAAAGTGAAGAGTTTGATCTGTCGGGTTGGACCGGGGCGGACCAATCTGTCGGGTCGATCCGCCACGGTTAAAACCGTCATTATCAATTTCGTTTAAAAAAAAGGAGAGTTTGATCTGTCGGGTTGGACCGGGGCGGACCAGTCTGCCGGGCCGGCTAAAACCGCCACGGTTAAAACCGGCACGGTTAAAACCGTCATCACTCACAAACGTAAAGGAAAAACCCGCAGATAAACCCGCATAGTTGGCCCGCCACGGGCCAAACCGTACGTGTATGGGCAAAATCTTTGGACCGCGGCAGTTTTAACCGCTGATTTGACCAAATCCGTGGACTTTCGTCTTGACGAAAGTTTTGCCTGCCGACTAGACAGATCAAGTCAAGAAGCCATTGGAATTTCCAAGAAAAATGGAAATAGAAAATTATTTAAAAAAAAAAGTAATTAATCCTTTCTTCTCCTTTTAAATAAAATCTTTAATTATCTGATTCTGAAGCTGCCAAAATGCGATTTAAGGTCCCCTGAGTCCATTTAAGTAGTTTTTGGAATGATGTCTGTGTGTCTGTGTGTATGTTTGTGGTATTTTGCAAATAAACTAGATGTAAAGGTCAAGAACTGAAAAGCTTTGGTAAACATCGGACCATTAGGGGGCGCTCTAGAGGGAGGGCCAATATTTTTTTCTTACATAACCTATAATTTTTTTTGTATATTCAGAAACTAGACTTTCTCCCGAGTAAAATGATATATAATATTTGTATCCTAATTTGCCATGACCTTAAATGATATTAAAAAAAATAATAATAATAAATTTGTTTTTGTAAATGGTGATTAACTAAAATATTTTCGAACATATTAATAGCTTAATTAATTAATAGGGGGAGGGTAACTTATTTTCTTTAAATGGTCAAAAAAATAAATTTGTAAAAAAATTTTTCAAGTAACATGTCCTCCCCTACCCCCTCCAAAAATCGCGACTTAAAGAGATGGTCCGGGGCGGTCGAAACTGTCGCTTGTCCACTAACGAAAAGATCAGACCGTGAGTTCGGACCGCAGTCCAATCTGTTAGATTGATGCGTGGCGGTCAAAACTGTCGCTTGCTCACTAACGAAAAGATCAGTCCGTGAGTTCGGACCGCAGTCCAATCTGTTAGATTGATGCGTGGCGGTCAAAACTGGCGCGTGCTCGCCCACTAACGAAAAGATCGGATCGTGAGTTTGGACCGCAGTCCAATCTGTTAGATTGATGCGTGGCGGTCAAAACTGGCGCGTGCTCGCCCACTAACGTAAAGATAAATCCGTGCGTTTGGACCGGCACGGTCAAAACCGACGGTTCTACCTCTCCGTGTATGCCCAGCTATTGTCGTGTCATACAAACTGTACAGCAAACAACAAACAAGAGCGAATCCTGAGGAGTTTCTCAGGGGGGTAGGGGTAATCTGGTGTGACTGGTCGCATAGCACACAATTTTTTCTTAATTTCGGTAATTTAAAGGCACATTCTATACAGCGGCTTAACTAGCCTTTGAGGGCGGAGGGAGCGAAGCTCAACTGGGGCGCCGTTTTTCGTTCGACCTTTTTTTTTTAGTATTCGAATCTCGTTCGATCTTTTTTTGTAATTTTCCTCCGGATTTGTGATATAAAATGATTTTATTATGAAATTAAAAAAAAAGCCGGAGGTTTTGGGAAAAAGCCGGATGCTCGAGGGGCGCCAAAAGCTTGATGAGCCTGGGGCGGGGCTCGCGCCCCCCTTCGCCCCCACTTGGATACGCTACTGATTCTATACTTGTTTACCAGAATATAAATACAAATCAAATTTTTAAGTATTAAATTTTATATTAAAAATAAAATTTAATTCCCAAAAAAATGGGAGAGGAGTAATTACTCTCTTTAGTCCCCTCCCTTGCGTTATCGGCCCTTGTTCTATACAAACAATTAGTGATACACTGAGGCTCTATAATAATTGAAGGGGTTCCACAATTATGACAAAACCGACTTTTCAGCACCTTGAATTGAGCAAAGGTCTGTATTAGTTGTACAATTTGTTTCGCAGCCTGATATTGCCATTATAGTGCTCTGACAGACCCCTTCAATTATATAAATTTTCTTCACACACCCGTACGTGATATATATATTTTTTTATTTATAAATTTACGTTTTTAAAGGCTCCACAGCTAAAAAAATTTTGATATGAAATATTTATCAATTTCATATAATTGACATTGGAATATATTTTATTTTTTAGTTCATTTCCGACGACCCTTCTATTTTCATCAAGGATACTCATCTATGTTGTGTTATTCATCTTCGAACAAATACATGGAATAAGTGATATCATCTTCGAACCTCTGCACGATTGGGCTACTGTGGTCTTCTCGTCGAGTCAATTAAGGAGCAATCATAAAAGTAAGGTCATCGTTTATTTTAAAGGAGACAAATTTTAATTAAAGTTGTGACTTAACAATTTTCAATAAATTTATGCACTTTACAAATTTTTATTCTGAGACATAAAAACAAATGACTTTGAAAATTACATATAAAACTATAAATTAAACTATAAGCAAATTCGCTTTAAATAATTCTAATTATTAATTAATTTGAATTAATTTAGTCTTAGTGTTATATAGTTTAATTTAATATTGAATTAATAATAACTAAAATTATTACACATCTGAATATATGATATAGGTAGGCAGGAAATTATTCCCAACTCCTTTTCATAGTTGACTGACAAAATATTTTCAGGTATCAGTTAAAAATATAATACATAGAAAACATTTTACAAAATTTACATTTATACAGTAAAATTAATTCTGGACATTTATAGGCTTTGATTTTTACTTTTTAATTACAGTAGAGTCATGCTAATCCAGACTTCGATATCCTGGCATCCCGGTTAATCCGGCGTGTTGAAAAGCCACTTCTTCGGGATATTGCAGCAAAAAAGGGATAATTTAAGAAAACAAAGTATTATTACAGATTTTTTCAAGAGATAAATTTGTAATTTTGCGTTATATTCAATGTTTCGGTAATCTAATTTTCATGAATCCTGCATAGGACTGATCTCGTTTAGGCCGGATTAGCAAGACTCAACGGTATATAAATATTATCCATACATTTTTTTTTTTAATTTTCACTTGTTTGCATTAACTTATTATGCCCAGAAAACAAGATGAAAATATTTAGGCAAGTTGATAATTATTTCTCTTTTTTTTCCACTTTAACCAAATGTCTTATTTAAATATAGTAGTAGCGTTTCCCAAACTTTATAACTTACAAAATACTACATTTTTATTTTAAATGACCTACACATTAACTTATTAAGTCTACATAATACGATACAAATGAAAATGTTCTTTTAGCCCATATTTTTTTTTTTTTTTTTATTTGTATCAAAATTGACCAAATTAATTTACCATTACAAATGGGGACAGATAATTATAAATAGTCCCATTTCCTTCCGATCATATTAGTGTGCACAGCATGAATATTGACTATTACTTGCACATTTGTAGTTTTAAATAATAATACATTTTTCATTCTAAAATAATATATCTTTTGAATAATAAATTAATTAATAGATTATTTAAAAATTTCTAAAATAAAAAATTATTTTGAGTCAAAATAAATTATTTATCCATTTATAAAAAAGTAATATTAAATCTACTCTCTGAGAATGAATTGTGTATTATTGTTCGACTTCTATATCCCTTACTTGTTCCAACACGATTAGGAAACATCTCAAACTTTGTATGAATACAAAAAACTTCCTCCATCTGAACCAAACGATATTAAGAATACAAAACATGAATGTAAACATGAACACACACAATCACATACTCAGGAAAACCTCTTTAACATAATAATTACCGTTAGTTTTATAATAATTTCACTACAGCCTCCAAAAATGATAAAAAATTCATTTACTATGTTTTTTGTTAACATATTTATTCTACTATTTTTACTACTCTACTATTCTAATATTACTAGTATTTGGAAAAAGTCAATTTATATATTATCCTTTGTTACAAGTGGCAAAACTATCTAGATTTTTGAACAAAGATATTTAAAATTTGATAAATTTGTTTAAAAATTTGTCATATATTATTTTCTCCGCTTTCTTTGGCCTAAAATTTTAGAAAATTTTTCAAAAAATGACTACCCGAAAAGTTCATCTGTTGAGAAAGAGACTATTTGGATTAATTAGGAACGAATTTAATACCCCCTCCCTGAAAATTATTTTGGAAAAGTTCCTATTAATTATAATAATAGTCTATTCCACAACAACAAAAGTATAATTACGTAAATGAATCTTTACATTTTTTTAAGTTCGAGAAACGCTTATTTCCAATGACTATAATAATACTAATACAATAAAAATAGGAAAAAAAATTTTTTTTATTTTTTTTTATATTAAAAATTATATACAAAAGAATTTATTTAAAATACAATTAAAAGAACTCTATAAGAGTCAGGCTTACTCTCTGATGTTATCATTCTTGCATTCTTGAATAAACATCGAAATATTTAGTTCTGAAAAAAAAAAAAAATATTTATTCAAATAAATTCATAAAACATCCATATTAAAATTCGGTCGTTTAAGGTTTGGCAAAATTAAAATAGCATTGTTTTCAGTCCCACTCCGGCTTAAACAGATCCTCAATTAAAATTAAAATTACACAAAAATTATTTATTTTTTTGCTTTCGAGGAAATAATATAAAAATTATTATTACGAACATTTATATTTAATAGTTTTCCTATAGTAGTTCCATACTATCATGGGCGTAACTAGAGAATTTGACTGGGGGGGGAGGGGGCATGGGGCCATGGGACCAGCCATCCTCGCTGGGGAGGGCCTGGAAAGCCCCATATTTTCTCAATTTTTCTTGGGGCAAGGAGCTTTCTGGGAGGGAGGGCAGGCCCCCCGGCACCCCCCTAGTTACGCCCATGCATACTATCCTAAAGATATATTGGAAAATTTTTTCTTCATTTATTCTCTCCACCCTTGTTGTTGTCTCGGCCTTGAATTTACTCTCCTCACTTGGCATCTTCTTTTAAACACGACACCATTTATTTTTTTTTTCTTTCAAAGGTATACCAGGTAGATATGTAATTATATCAACTCTTGCAAAATAGCTAAGTCTTGTTCTAATCTATCTTGATGATACTGTCATTTATTAAACATTTAATATGAAATATCTTATACATTTCTAATTAAATTGAATACAAATCTATATCATTTACATAATTAACTAAAATTTAAATAAAACAAAAACAAAAATCTCGAAGTTTTTTATTAACGCTAAATTTCTTAAATTTTAAAATATTCTTTCCATTTCAATTTTTCTCTATTTTATAGACTCTCACGAAGCATTAAACACTCGCCTGTTTTTATAAAAAAATATATATATGCGCACAAATGCACTTAAATTAGAGTATCATTAAGGTAGATTAGAACAGGTCTTCTTAAGAAGAAACAAAAAGTTATGTGTTTTTTGATGCGCACTGTATTTAAATGTTTATTTCAAGTAGTAAAATGAGTAACGTCAGCTTTTATTCCATCTAGTGAGGTGCAAAATGTTATTTATATTGAATTGAATTTATTTTTGCTTTTGACCATCACTCAATCCATTATGCTGACATTAGATTGCTCCTGTCTTTGTTATCTGCTAAAGCGCACGTGTTCTTCCTCGCCTCATTTTCTGGGTGGGAGTTGGTAGTTAGTTGGTAGTTGCCAGTTTGTCCTTGGGGGCTGATGCTCTCTCTCTCTCTCTCTCTCTCTCTGGTGCTGGTTCTTGGCCCGGGTCACAGACCCCCTCTCAATTGGAGAGAGTATACAGATCTCCTTTCTCTTTCTTTCTTCTTATTGCCGGAAATAGCAATGCGCCTTCAAAGTAGGCAACCAATGCGTTTGATCGTCTCTCTGTTTATCTATCATCAAGGAATGGCAGATTTGGAAAATAATCGTTCTCATCAGAATCAACAATTTTTAATTAGTGGCGTTTCCGAATGAGGGGATGGGCAGGTGACTTATGGAATTACCATCTTTTTATTTTTGGATAGTAATTTTAAAATAAAATAATATTCTTAGGATTTCTTCATCCATGGTCAAGTTGCTGGCCTTTGGTTAAACGAAATCAAGAAACCCCCTTCAGTATTATTATCAAATATACCACATTTCATTATTTTATGGCGTTTCTCACACCAACTGAGTAGATAGTGTTTGTCCCTTCACAATTAGCTCACAGAGCATGCGCAGGCCTCTTTAAGCGGTAGTAAATGTATGCAGGTGCTGAGATGACTGTAAATACTTTTTCCTGTTTTTTAGATCGACAGTTCGGTTTTGGTAGAGATCATCCTCAGTACCCAAAAAAGGCCAATATATAAATACCTGAAAAATATTTCCTCAGACAGCTATTTGTAAAGTTTCCCATTAGATGAGAGATCTTGCAATGTTTTTTGAATATTTATATTTTGACAATCATTAGGCCCTGAGGCCTAATAAAACATATAAAAGAAAAACACATGTACACATTTGAGACTTGACCGTGTTGACTGATGAGCATCTGACATCTGATATGCAAATTTTGTATTTTTATATAATTTTGTATATGTTTATATCTAACAACTCTATCTGCTTCTCAATGGTGTTCTCCTTGAGATTGCCAATAATATCTTAAGAACTGATGATGGATTTATTTAATTAAACCCGAAACTTGAGCCCTGAGGGCCCCGGGGCCTCTCAAAGAGAAATTTTCATTAAATTTTTTTTTTTTTATCTAAATTTTTCCGTTTTTACTTGAGCCCTGAGGGCCCCGGGGCCTCTCAAAGAGATTTTTTATTAAATTTTGTTTTTTTTTATCTAAATTTTTCCGTTTTTACTTGAGCCCTGAGGGCCCCGGGGCCTCTCAAAGAGAAATTTTCATTAAATTTTGTTTTTACTTGAGCCCCGAGGGCCCCGGGGCCTCTCAAAGTGAATTATTCATTAAATTTTTTTTTTTTATAAATATTGGGGGGCCTATGCCGGCTCGGGGCCTGGGGGCGGACCGCCCCCTCCCCCCCCTCGGTACGCCACTGTACATTTGGAAACTTTTAACACCCAGACCGTTAACAAATTCAAAAAAAAAATTTTTATACAAGGCCATGGATGAAGATATCGGCCCTTAAGGCTGAATATTATTTAAATAAATTTGATTCCCATGATTCTTATTATGATACAGTAAATACCTCTTTTAATTCATCACCGAGTTAATTTTAACTTACAACTGAAATAGCGAAAGGTTTGACCTGTAGCGTAGACGCTAGGTTCTTGAGGTCTTCAAGCTTCCTTGAGGAGTGAGGAGATCCATTAGAGATAGGTTTGAGCACGAGAAGACCGGCGTGCACGCCCTGTGGAACTGCAACATACATAAGTCGAATATTAAGTATTATTTAAAAGAAGCAAAAGGAATATTGATTGACTTCCTTTCCATTAGCAAGGGAGTTCCTCTTCTCATAAATTTAAAGAGATCGACAATGAATTAAAATTATCTTTCCGATTCGATTAAGGTGCGCGTCTCGAAAAACCGTTAGGACACTATTGACTACCGAGTTACACTAGGCGGCAAGAGATGGAGTTAGTTTTTCCCATAGGAATACAAGGGATTTATTCCATTTCATTTGAAAGTTTCCAGCTAATTAATTAAGGGTAAAAAATTAATTATTTTTTAACACAATGATTACTAATTTAATTATATATAAGTTATAGAGCGTATTTTTTAAAAATATCTTTTATTTAATGCGATTAATCTAAAAAAAATTTTATTTTTTCGAAAATCAAAAAAATGGCTTCTATAAGTTGTAGATATTTTAAATAACTTAACTTTAATTTAAAAAAATTTGAGGTCGATAGCTTCAAAATTGTGGCCGCTGGAATTTCCAAAATTGAAGGAAGGGCGTGAAAATAAGCTTTTAATCAAAATCGACCAAAGAATACTAGTACTTTATTGATGTACTTTTTCAGTTTTTTTTTCGATTTTCTCAAAATTCGCTCAAACGATTTTGATTAAAAATCAAAAATCAATTATTTTTTAGATAGAATCCAGGAGATGTAGGAATATATTGATTAATATACACACAGGAAGTTTATTTCCTATTGCAGGTATTAGGCAATTAATTTAATAAAGATGACTTTATTTTTTGGTGAAAATTTTTATTCCGACGACCAGCTAGCGCTAACCTTCTGGTTTCGGCCACAGAGGGCCATCGTCAGGCCTGTAAAAACAATTTTTTATATAATCAACAGGTTAGTCATAGCGGAATACAATAGTATTGTGTTTAATATTATTTTACATTCTTTCGTTCATAGAAAGTATCTAACAAAGATCATAGTTTGTAATTAAATAAATAAAATTCATCTTATAATTGTAAAATTCTTTTTATATAACATACCTAAAATTTTCTTTCTCCTTATTTAAGTATTCTTTAATGCCAACAAATAATTTTTAACATTCACAATGAGGAATCTTTTATCATCAATAATAACCACATATATATTTTTTTCATTAAGGTTATTTTTTTAATTGAACTGACGGAAATTCTTTTTGGCGTGCGCAGTTGAGAACCTGAATATAGTTTTACAAATTATTATTTTTAATTCAAAAAACATGAAAGGCATCAAAAGGTTGTTTCTTTACTAATTTTAATTTTAATTGACGTACAACATTACTAAAAGTAATTTTATTTATTTTAGGCTTAGTATTTTTCTTAATAATTACCCACATAGCACTGCAACCAACAAGCGGACATTTCGACGCCGCAGGGACGTTCTGCGATGTCCCAAAGTTGCAGCATCGTCCCTTCGACGTCTAAATGTCCGCTTGTTGGTTGCAGTGCTATGTGGGTAACTTAACATGGCACCAAAAGGGACATAAAACCATGTTAAGTTAATTATTAAGAAAAAATACTAAGCCTAAAATAAAATAAAATTACTTTTAGTAATGTTGTACGTCAATTAAAATTAAAATTAATAAAGAAACAACCTTTTGATGCCTTTCATGTTTTTTTTGAATTAAAAATAATAATTTGTAAAACTATATTCAGGTTCTCAACTGCGCCACGCCAAAAAGAATTTCCGTCAGTTCAATTAAAAAAATAACCTTAATGAAAAAAATATATATATGATTATTATTGATGATAAAAGATTCCTCATTGTGAATGTTAAAAATTATTTGTTGGCATAAAGAATACTTAAATAAGGAGAAAGAAAATTTTAGGTATGTTATATAAAAAAAGAATTTTACAATTATAAGATGAATTTTATTTATTTAATTACAAACTATGATCTTTGTTAGATACTTTCTATGAACGAAAGAATGTAAAATAATATTAAACACAATACTATTGTATTCCGCTATGACTAACCTGTTGATTATATAAAAAATTGTTTTTACAGGCCTGACGATGGCCCTCTGTGGCCGAAACCAGAAGGTTAGCGCTAGCTGGTCGTCGGAATAAAAATTTTCACCAAAAAATAAAGTCATCTTTATTAAATTAATTGCCTAATACCTGCAATAGGAAATAAACTTCCTGTGTGTATATTAATATTTTTTAGATGCTCTTTAAAAAGTATATTCTCATTTTGCCATTGAAACACCAGATTTTTTTTTAAAGAAAAGATAACATTCTCTGAACATTTAATTTTCAATGTATTTGTCTAGTTGTTTATTTATTGAATATTGTCGCAACTTTCTTTCTACTCTAATCGATTTTTTAAAAACCTTGAGTCAAGAATGGCACAGTACTTTCCTATAATCCGATAGGGAGTGTTAAAATCGATCAATTGTTTTTAAATAAAACCATGAAAATATATATAAAATTTCTTAAAACTTGAGCCCCAAACATGTCTCTTTCTGTTTTAGTAATAAAAAAATCGGGAAAACAGATTCAAAATAACTATAAAAAAAAACTTCGTAATTTCTCAATTTTTTAAAATTTGTTCTCATCGCCAGATATTTTATTGATTTTATTAATTTTTAGGGATTAAAATATATCTACAAATTCGGACACTACTTACGAGTTTTATTTCCCGCCCCAAATGTGCGTTTACAAGAAATTTAGAATTATAGTAAAATTTTTGGCAAAATTGAGATTTCTCGTATTAATATCAAAACTAATGTATAACTATCTAAACCTTTTTTTTTTTAATTTAAATATTGCTATTAATTATACCAAAGACAGTTCACGATGGGAAGTAAATTGATTGACCCTTGGAGCTTAAATCGTGGTCTTTATTTTTGGTCTAAAAAAACCGGACTACCCCCGATTGACCCGCCCTGTGACTCTAAATTCCTAAACAAAAATTACTGTCGTTAAAAGATATAAAAAGTAAAAGCTAACGTGCTTAACGTAACGTAACATGTTAATTTCCTCAAAGTTGAACTAGAAACAACTATAAATATTAGGACCTAATCTAATTTCCATTTTTATTTTCTACTAAAAAGACAGAAATTTGATTAAAATTGATTATTTCTAAATGAAACTTAATATATTGGTGTAATTTTATTGAAAAGCGATTGGATGCAGAAGCATCTGAGCTCAACTAATGTTTTTATTTTCTAAAAATTTTCTTTTGTTCTTCTCTCTTTTTATTTATCTAGTTGACCTCATTATATTTGTAACGTTAAAATTGACCTTTATTAAAAAAAAACTCTATCATATTTTCTTTAAATTCTAGAAAAAATGGTCAAGAAGTTCTCCGCACCAGTCAATAATTTGGTACCAATTTTATAGTCGTATATTTAAATTTTAAAGTTAAACAAATATTAAAAGTTTTGAATATCCTCTAGAGAAGGTTTAAATCAGTGGTTTCCAAACTTTATGTTACAACGCCTCCCTTAAAAACATTTAATCATATGACGCCTCCCCCACCCTTTCCCCATTTTGTAAAATAATACAAAAACAAAAATTTATAATGTAATAATAAATATAAATTTATATTAAAGTGGAGTAAAAAAAAAAAAAAAAATTCCTAGTCATATGCAGGCAAAATTTTTGTGACTTTGGCCTTCTAAAGAGCCGGAGGCAAGAATAAATGAAATTTTAATTTCAAAATTAAAATTTCATAGTGGCCTAAACGTCACAATAAAAGAAATAATTTTGGCTGTGAGTTTGGAAAATTTCTTGCTGTGGCTAATTTAAATAAAAAAAAATCATTTTCTTGAAATTTATTTCCTCAGGGGGCCCGGGCCCTTTAAGCTCAAATCTTAAAATTTCAATAAAAAAAAATCATTTTTCTTGAAATTTTTTCCTTAGGGACCCGGGCTCTTTAAGCTCAAATCTTAAAATTTCAATAAAAAAATCATTTTCTTGAAATTTTTTTCTGAGGGGCCCGGGCCCTTTAAGCTCAAAGCAAGTTTGATATTTTTCTCGTCTCAGGATAGCTAAAAACGCAGATTTCAGTGTTTAATTTTCAAAAAATTTTCCATACCCAAGACCCCCCTGAAGTCCTCTGTCAAGGCCTCAATAATTTATGGTAACCCTATATTTAGGAAATTTTGAAAAATTTTTAAATATATTTTATTTAAATAAATATTGTAAGCTATGTACAATCGTTTCAAAAATTGTGTCAAAAATTGTTGGCACAATACCCTTTAACATACTAAAAAAAAATTAAGGGTGGGGGGCCCGTATTATTATGTAGCCCAGGTTAATTTGTCTTCGAAAGGATTGTAAATTGAACTGTTCATTAAAGATGACAAGTGACAATACAAATAAGAAAAACAGAAGAATAAAAGAAGAAAGAGAACTTTTGTTAAAATTAGAAAATGAAATATACATGAATATCAGGTCTAGACAAGTTCCGGATGGTTTAAGATAGTAACACAAAAAGGAACTTGTTATTATTGTGATGAATAAGGAAATGAAGACCGAACTTCGGTGTTGAGTGAAAACCAAGACATCATTTAGTTATGGTTGACAGTGGTTCCAACAACTTGAAAATCGCAACCTTTAACAAGATTGATATACATTAGACACTCGATAACTCGGAATAATTAGGACTAACAGTAAGATTGGTCGTCCACTGGAAGCGTAAACGCACGACCTGCTCCGGTGGGCCTGGAAAACCCCATATTTTCTCAATTTTTCTTGGGGCAAGGAGCTTTCTGGGGGGGGGGGGCAGGCACCCCCTAGTTACGCCCATAAATACTTTACTGATGTATTTTTTTCAGTTTTTTTTTAATTTTCTCAAAATTGCTCTAACAGTTTTGAATAAAATTCAAAAATCAATTATTTTTTAAATGCTCTTTAAAATATATATTCTCACTTTGCCTTCAAAATCGTTTAAAGACCATTTCACTCTTGTGCTTGATAGAAAAAATAGGTTACCAATAAAAATAAAAATATCGATGTTTATAAATTTTAAATCTTAAATTTTATCTAAAATAGGACCTACTGACGGAAACTAAATATACCTATTTCGACTCAAAAAATCTGGTGTGACAAGCACAGAACACAACTTTCAATTACTCAAGATAAGTGAAAGTTGTGTACTGTCCGACCATTCACGCCAGATTTTTATTTATTAAGATCATTTTATTAATAATTCAATTTAATAAATAATTACGTTATATCATTAATTTCTTTCAAATAAAAGGCACGCTATCAGCCCGGATAAGCATATTTTATATTTTAGTAGCTTATTTCTATTGATAACATTTGTTTATTTATTTCAATTTCTTTTTAAAAGGAACTAGAGCGAATTCAATTCGTTATCATTAATTATCTAGCTCTAATAAAAGTTTGTAAGTTATAATAGTAAAGGACATGACATTAAACAGAAAAAAAGAGTAATGAAATTTTAAATCCTATTGAAATGTAAATCACGTTGATGCTTAGTGAATTTACAAATAAAGAAAAAGATTTTAATTTGTTTTATACGATTTTAGTTCCCATTCGTCCTTGGTCCATTTCTTTATTTAATCTTCTTTTATAGCTAAATAAATTTTAGAAGTAGAAAATTAAAAAAAAAATTTCGTCCTCTTTGATTAGCATGTCCAAATTGAAAAATCTGGTGTGACTAGTCGCACCAAATTTTTTGAGTCGACATATACAATATTTAGTTTCCGCCGATATAAGATATATATTTTTTTAAAAAAAATTTCGTCCTCTTTGATTAGCATGTCCAAATTGAAAAATCTGGTGTGACTAGTCGCACCAAATTTTTTGAGTCGACATATACAATATTTAGTTTCCGCCGATATAAGATATATATTTTTTTTTAAACACTCACACTTTTTTCTCGCTCACTCATATTCACACAGTCTTTTCAGCAACTTAGGCTATTTAAGACTTTTAACGATACTTGTATTTATAATATACCTGTTATATATATTTTTGGGGTCCAGGCATTCTTGTTTAAACCATTTTGTATCCAAATGGCTTAAATAAAATCATCAGACTGCCTGGGGTCCGAACCCGCGTCCCTCGGTATAGGTTAGCACGCTTACCCCTACACCAAGCCCGAGGGCTGAATTCAAGATATAAAATTTAGGAGAATATCTATATTTTGTTACCATGATAACCATTTCTCCTCTTTCCTATGAAATACAAGAGTAAAGTGTACTTCAAACAATTTTGAAGACAAAATGAGAATATATGTTTTAAAGAGCATCTAAAAAATAATTGGTTTTTAAATTTTAATCAAAATCGTTAGAGTGAATTTTGAGAATGTTTTTATTAAAGCTTTTATGGTTTGAAATATTATTATTAGGGGAATTTTTAATCATAGACCACATTTTTAGTATTTATAATTTTAATAAATATTTAATACAAAAATGTGGTCTATGATTAAAAATTCCCCTAATAAGAATTTTGAGAAAATCGAAAAAAACTGAAAAAGTACATCAGTAAAGTACTAGAATTCTTGTGGAGAATTGGAGATATCAGCCAATAATCACATCACAGCCACAACCTCAAAAGTACTATAATTCTTTGGCCGATTTTGATCAAAGGCTTATTTTCACGCCTCAGGGGGGTACCGAATTTAAATATAAAATTTCAACCTTCTAGCTCTTTTTGTTCTTGAGATATTTTGTTCACAGACAGACACCCAGTCAGACAGACGAAAACCGCTTTTAATATGTATATATAAGTAAGAGAAAGTAAAAGAGATTTAAAAATATTTTTTCCATTTTTGAGCTCAGGCAATTGCCTGAGTTGATTTATCTTTCAGAAAAGAAGAGGAAACTAATTAGTATCCAAAAGAAAGTTTAAAGGAAGTTTCTAAATAGACAAATGGTATCTTATCTCTGTGGCCAGCTCGTCCTTTTATAGTACATTGCGCATATATCTTATCCATTAACATAAAAATAAAAAATAAAATTTTAATCAATAGATGTTAATGAACTCTAGATTAAGTTAATTATCCGGTTAGGTCAAAGTCAAGCGCACCGATCACCATTTCCCCTTGAAAAAAAAAATGCAACACTGACGGAAGGCGAAAGTGATCCATAAGAGGAGATTCCTATTAAGAGGAGAGCGAAAATTTTACATTCACTCTCTACGTCGCCGCATTTGTTTGTTTGTTTCTCACTTTCCCACTCACTTCAATAATGTTTAACTTATATCTTCTTCTCTTGTCTTATGACACTTCTTTATAATATATGGTAATTTGGTTTTTAAAATATTCACAATTTCCCTTTCACTTATAATGAACAAATTAGGGATAGTTGATTATTGTGTGTATTCTAATAAATTGGAAAAAAGAGACTTTCTATATATCATCAATATTCTCTTTCCACATATTTGTTTTGATGTTTTACATTAACATTACTTAAAAATGTAAACATATATTCAGGAAAAATAAATTCCTTATTGATTTTACGAACGGTTCTTTGATGACTCATAATACTTTTTTTCATAATGAATCATTTTAAAAATTGATCGTCTAGAAAGAATATAATTTATTCAACAATTCGAAAAAAAAATATAAGAATTTTTCAAGAGAATTTCAAAAATTTCATTTTTTACTATATCCATTGATTTATTAAATGTCAACATATGTGACTAATTTATTTGTAAGAAGGACGTGAACGCAACCAGAAGAAAAAAATTTGTTTAACTTATTGACTTATTAATCCTATTCTTTCTCAGACACTTAAATTTTGAAAACCCAAGAATTTTTTAAATATAATTAAATAAACAGCAAGAAGTTCAACAGGTTATGATGATACTTGTGAGCTTACTAGAATTTCGGCTTTCAAAATGACTGCAATTTTCCTTTAAAATTTTATAATTATCCATATACAGTATTTAACGAACAGTTTAAGATTATTGACATGAAATAAGAAAAAAAAATTACAATTATCTCAGGGTGGTTCTGTTAAAACCAGCGTGGTTAAAACCGGTTTTAACCGTACTGGTTTTAATCCAATTTTGACCAGTCGTTTTTATTGAAATAAACATATAAATGTTTTTTTTTTTTTTTTTTTTATTTAATTTAAGGTCTTTTTCGGCATTGGAGGCCATTTAGACCCCGTCCCTATTTATTCAAAGTGATTGGTATCCAAAACAATTTAAATTAATTTTGTGGTTGAAACCAATTTTGGACGGTTTTAACCACTTTTAACCTGGTCAAAATCTAAAAAAAAGTGGTTTTTTTAACCACCCTGAATTATCTACGATATAGTTATACATTTACAAAGGAGATCAATACTTCTTTCTTAATTTGTAATAACATATCGTATATTCACCGTATATAGGCTTAATTATAAAAAATTTCGGCTATTTTTTTATTTTGCTCTTTTGAAATTAATTGGCACTAAAGGGGCAGGATGACAGTAAGTCGAATGTCCACTTTCGATCTCACCTGGGAATTCCCCTGTCCCTCCAAGCCCCTGTCAGCATACATTTCGATATTTTAACCACTGTCATTTGAGAAAAAATAGTCGTTCTATCAAGATATCATAATTAACTAGTTAGACTATATCCTATTTAATGTACGATTAAAATGGGGAAAATAAACCCACATCAGCGGCGTAACCAGCCTTTGAGGGCGGGGGGGGGGGGCGAAGCTCAACCAGGGCGCCGATTTTCCAGGGGGCTCCGCCCCCTGGACCCCCTTGCCCGCCTTCGGCGGGCAAATTTCTTGCATCCTGTAATTTCCTCAGCGAATTTGTAAAACAAATGAATTATTTACATGTTTTTTAATGACACCTGTATGATTTTGTTTTGATTTTTCTTTGCTTTTACGAAAGATGTCGTTTTCTTCTGTGATTATTTCAAAAACTATTCAGTTTTCGGAAAAATATCAAAGAATAAAAACTTTTTAAAATTGAGTATTTTATCATAATATAACAATGAAAATTTCGAAATTTCTGAAAAAACTTATTAGGTAAAGTACTACTTCCAAGTGACGTATTTACTCCAAAAGTTGATAGAAATCTACAATTTTAGTGTAAGGAGCATATACCAAATTTCATCGATCTAGCCGCTTTGGTCTTTAAGCAATCGTGTTCACGCACACACCCAGACGTAATTCCAAAAGAACTTACGAGAAAGTCTCGGGGAAGTCATTCTCCGTATTTTTTTTTAACACACACTTTTTTCCCATTCACACTCACCCTCACACACACGCCCCCCCCCCCCCATGCACACAGTCTTTTCGGCAACTTAAGCCATATAAGACTTTGACTTTGACATTTGGTATCCAAATGGCTTAAATAAAATCATCGGACTGCCTGGGATCCGAACCCCCGATTAGAGCCCTGCATGGGTACGGGTTGGGCCGTAGGCCCGTTACCCGCCCGGCCCGCGGACCAGGCCGGGCGGGCTTTGGAGGCCATGAAAAAATTACGGGCGGGTAGCAAGTCTAAATAAACGGGTTCGGGCGGACGGGCATGCAAATGAAATTTTATTTAAAAATTGCTAGACATTCGTTCATTCATTCACTAAATCTCGGCCGGGAATGGGCGGGTTTGAAAAAATTCCGGGCGGGCTCGGGCTGGGCCTGAAGAATGGTAAAAGCCCTTTCATTTTGAGAAAATCGAAAAAACTGAAAAACTACATCAGTAAAATACTAGTACTTTTTGGCCGATTTTGACTTCGGTTCCGGGGGCGCCAAGGGGCTCGATGCGCCTGGGGCGGGGGGGGGGGCTCGAGCCCCCCCTCGCCCCCCTGGTTACGCCACTGACCCACATAAAACTATACATTGTTAATATAGAGTTGATAATTGTTAATAGAGGAAGCTCGTGGCTAATCGGATAAGCTGCGGATTACGAATTTTGAGTTGCTATACAAATCGGATTCAAATCCCACTTGCCGTGAAAATTTTCAAACATTGCCAATGTCTCCTCCGTCTCTCTGTAATTGGAGTTAATCTCTGTTGAGAGCTGATTTACTTACTAAATGAATTTTAAAGTTTACTTAAATCAAGATTCTGATGAAATGAATGAATTACAATAATTTTTTTTTTTTTTTCAAGAAATTTAATCTTGACGACTAGTTTGCGCATGTTTCTCAGTTTCGGTCACCATCTGTGACCATCATCAGGCCTGAAAATGAAGATACATACATTGATAATGGTCTCAGATGGTGACCGAATCTGAGTAATTTGCGCAAACCAGTCGTCAAGGTTAAATTTCTCGAAAAATAAAAAATAAAAAAAAAAAAAAATTAACTAGTGATAAGAAGTGGATGTATACTTTGAATTGGGTATAGAAGACTTTGCAGCCAAGGAATTAACCGTCGAAGTTTCGGTCGAAAATAACGACCTTCTTCAGGAACAATTAATTGTTTTGGGAGAGGTCGTGATTCGCGACCGAAACGTCTACGATTAAATTAAAATTAAATATACAAATTAAACACTAGGTTATTTGTTTCAAAGGTTTTATTAATTAAAAATTAACACTTAATACGTATTTCGACAATTCCTTGTCATCATCAGAAGTGATTACATTCTAATTTCTGATGATGACAAGGAATTGTCGAAATACGTATTAAGTGTTAATTTTTAATTAAGAAAACCTTTGAAACAAATAACCTAGTGTTTAATTTGTATATTTAATTTTAATTTACAAAATGTTTCAACGAGAACCAACGGTCGAAAGTTTAAATCTTATTAGTCTACGATTAATTAATTACATAAAAGTTTTTTATTAAATTCCTTGGTTACAAAGTCTCCTATACCCAAAATTTGTTGATTGTAATTCATTCATTTCATCTGAATCTTGATACTAGTAAACTTCAAAATTCATTAATTAGTTATATAATCTTGTGCATCCTCAAAGCTAAAAAAAAAAAACATTTACAGTTATATTAAAAATGTTGTTTTCTATTCTTTCTCTTCCTTGACTATCCTATTTAAAAAATGTTGCTTGCCCAAAGATGCTGTTATCAATTTTTTTATAGAGATTCTCAAATCCGAAATCTATCGAATGAATATTTGTCGAATATATTGAATGTTTAAAAAAAAAAAATTACTCCGGTTTCTTCAGATACAGTTAGCATAACTAGCTCTACCTCGGATAAGCTACTTTACCGACTATTACTTTCGAGTCGTCATCTAGTTAGGCTAATCATATGATGATTAAATAAGAGCCTAGATCATAGTTTGATATCTAAGACCTAAAACTCCGAATAAGAATGCTGAGATTTTGATGGAAATATACGTTTTGAGACCCCCTAAGTCCAAAAATGTGGATGCAGCAAAAAGGGCTGTCTAACTCTATGTCTGTGATTTAAATAATAATAATAATAATATCTTTATTTATCATAAATTTTTTTCTATACAAAGATTTATTCTCCGGCTCCGAGCCTCTGTGATTTAAAATAAAGCATGAAGGAAACGAGAAACGAGATTGAAATTTTATATTGAAGTTAGGTACCCTTCTGAGGCGCGAAAATAAGTTTTTAAATAAAACGACCAAAAAGTACTAGTACTTTACTGATGTATTTTTTCAGTTTTTTTCCATTTTCTCAAAATTGGCTTTAAAAGATTTTGGTTAAAATTCATAAATCAATTTATTTATGGGGCGAATTGGTACCTAGATCGTATATTAATAAAAATACCTTGTTTACTTAATTAATAATAGGTTAAATAATTCTCTTAATAATAAAAAGGACAAGGCAGCCGTAAGCAAATAAAGAAAAAATATTCTTCTTTTCAGCTTTATTTAATACAATGTGCAAACATTGCACATGTCCTGATGAAGACCGGAAGAAACGGTCGAAACGTCGAAATTTGTATCAAATAAAGCGGAAAAAGAAAATATTTTTTCTTTAATTGTTTTCGGCTGGTTTGTTCTTTTCATTATTAATTATTCATTCATCTATCTACTTATTGCAATTAATTACTCATAAAATTTCATTGAATTTCCAGTAGAAACAAAATAAATAAATATTTAAAGTAAATTATTTTAAAAACTTGTTTGACAGTATTTAGTAAAAGCAGATAATATAATTATCTTGATTCTTTGCTTAGAGAGAAAGTTAGTAAATAAATCTCATATATTAATTTCTTCTAGCATGTTTTTTTTTTTTTTTTTAATTTTTGCAAAATTAATAAATAAATAAATTCTTACGTGGTCGTTCTTCTGATGCGGAGGGTTGCCGATCATCCGCTGCTGATGAGCCATAATTGGTGGAAGCTGAAGGGCCGTAATTAGCAGCGGAAGAAGGCCCATAATTTCCGGCGTAATTCGCTGAAGGTGCGCCGTAATTTGTAGAAGGTGCGCCATAATTTGTAGAAGGTGCACCGTAATTTGTAGAAGGTGGATAGGGTACCCCGTAGGAATTGACGGGGGCGTTAGAGTAAGGCGCTGCTGGACCTGTGGCGTATGGTGCTGAAGGTCCGGTGGGTGCACCAGGATGTGGACCGTTGTATGGATATGGACCGGCTCCCGGATGCTGGTAATATCCTAGAAAAGTAAAACATTTCTAAGTAATTTGAGGAACAAAAAGCTTTTGACTTTTACTATAGAAATTATAATTGTAGTATTCGGGATGATAATCTATAAAGGCCGTATCCAAAAAAATGTTTTCGAGTAGACTAGGGTTTGAAAGATCCCATTGACCCCCCCCCCCCCGGAAAAATGACTTATTTTATAACGATTAAAATTTTAATTTTAAAATTTTTTCTCCTTATATTTTTATTTATTTTTTTTTTGGAATTTCAGGGCCCCAGGTGCCATTTAGGGGTTGAATTTATTTAGTCCTATATAAATATTTAAATAAATTATACTGTTGGCTACCGGAGGACGTTACACACACTGCTTACTCAGGGTCACCAACCCGAGCTTTTCTCCGCGCTTGGCATCACTTAACCGCAACGATTAAAACAGTGCAGTGTTTTTTATTTTATTTTATTCCTTACACTAGGGATTTCCAAATTTTGACCTGTGGACCATTGGAGAACTTCGGCATAGCGGTTGTTAGTTTATTGTACAGAAAGCGCCACAATTAAGTCCCCACCTGATAGCTAGAGCCTTAAGTATATGGTATATGGTGAAATAATTTTAAATTTGAAAAGGTAAAATAAAATCATCTGTACCAGATTTTACGTTTTACCTTTTCGGTCATTAATTATTTCACTATACATCATTTACTATACCATATACTTAAGGATCTAGCTATCAGGTGGGGACTTAATTATGGGACTCACTGTACACAATAAGCCCTTTAATTTTGGCCAATTTAATAATTGGAGATATGGCCCAATGGAATAATTTATTTGGTTTTAAAATAATAAAAAAAATATTTGGATAAAAGTTTAAGAGCTATTTCATTATTTAAAGGTTTACTTGATTGATTGTTGCTATAGTAGAAAGATAATAATAAAAAGAGAGAGTAGCTAGTTTTGTTTTCTTTTATTAAACCCTCATTGCTAACGTTTCGGTCCTGTTTAGGGCCATCCTCAGAGCTATTAATATAGAACAATACAATGGTCATTAAGAAAATGCGTACAGATTTATATAAATTAGATGAATATTCATCTGTACAGGACCGAAACGTCAGCAATGAGGGTTTAATAAAAGAAAACAAAAACTAGCTGCTCTCTCTTTTTATTATCCTTCTACTACATCAACTAACCAGCTATATTAAAAAAACCTCCAATATTGTTGCTATAATTTGGGGATATTGCTTCAATATTTACATAAAAAATTCTTATATTTAAATTTGGTTTCTTTTGGTCGTCCTCCGGGTGCGTTTGATACAAATAATTTAAATAACTATTTATACATCTAAATGGCATCAACAGCCGAAAGGGAAATTAAAAAAAAAAAAATTGCCCTCGATTCTTTAAGCCATTGACTTGTAATTCATTTTAAAAATATTTTTATTTATTGTTGCGATACAGTTCTTCTCATCTATTTTTTGATAAGTAAAAATGAATTAAAGAAATATATACCTGCTGAAGGAGCTGTATAAACGACCGTTGCAGGTTTGACTGCAGTCATAACTGCATTGGCTGCTATACTTTTACCAAAGTTATAAATAGCTTCTCCTTTAGCTGAGACCACTTTGCCTTTGGTAGATAGAAGATGTCCTTTAGCTTTAACAAGTTGGCCCTTGAGGGCGATAATTCCGCCACCAAGGGCCTTCACAGCTTGGAATAGGGTGCTGAAGATCGCTTTCTTGAAACTCCACAAATCGAACGACTTCATATCATAAGTTTCCTAAAAAATAAGAGAAATAAAAATAATTAAAAAAAAAAAAATAGGATTGGTGAAATTATAATGGAAGATGATTTTAACCAAAGGCAAGGGCGTATCTTCGGAGATGGACGATTATAGCCATTTTTCGCATTATAGTTATAAAATATTATTAGGACATATGAAAGTATTTTCTTTTATAATAAATAATTTAAAATAATTATTAGTAAATATTTTAAAATAATAAGAAATTCTAAAGGAAAAAAGAAATTTAGATAATTTTACATCAACAAATATAATAATATAATATTGGTTAAATTTATTATATTATATAATATATAATAATTCATTGGCCTTATTTCAAAAATATTACAATAGACAATATAGATATGTGTGATTATGAATAAAATAAATAAATAAAATTTTTAATATATTTTCCCGAAAAGCCTATGCTCTCTCTTTGTCAGTCCCTGTCAGAGGAGTTTATCAATTACTATAGGCTTAACTAGAGAGGTTCCAGGGGGAGCCTCTCCAGTAGACCCGTACCAGAAGACCCTCCCCCCCCACAAGGCACCCCGCTTCAAGAAAAATTGAGACAATATGGGGCCTTCCAGGAGTATGGCTCTCTAGCTGCGCTCATACCAATCACTTGTATTTCCCTGTATGTTTTCATTCTTTTTAAATAATAATAATAATAATTCGAAACTTTCTCAGTGATATAAAAAAATTAAAAAAAAAACATCAATCCTAGTGGGTGTTTAAAAATTAATTTTATTTTTTATTTTATTTTTTTTTTTTTAAAACATTCACACTTTTTTCTCACTCACACTCACACACACTTCACACTGTCTTTTCGGCAGCTCAGGCCATATAAGACATTTACGATAACCGTTATTTATGAATTTATATATATTAGGGTCCAGGCATTTTTATTTAAGCCATCTGGTATCCAGATGGCTTAAATAAAATCATCGGACTGCCTGGGTCCGAACCCGCGACGTTTGGTATATGAGGTTAGCACGCTAACCTCTACACCACGCCCCGTGGGCTAAAAATTAATTTTATTTAGTAAAATTCTAGTTTTTGCTTCGTCTTGAAAAATAATATCCCTTCACGTATTTCTTTCGATGACTGGTTTTTAATTGTTGATTGGGAAAATATATTAATGCACAATAATGATGACAATCATGCGGAGAGATTAGATGATTTATCGTCAATATACTCATATTAATAAATATATTTTAGCAAACGTGGTGAGTTTGATTGGTTCTTACCACTGGAGGTCCATAGCTCGGAGGTGGAGGAGGTGGTGGTGGAGGTCCTTCTACAGCTCCTCCTGAAGATCCCCCTGAGAGAGACGTTAAAATTTGTAATTTTGGAGCCAATTTGGACCCGATTAATTCTAAAATTCCTGAGACTCCTGATCGCCGATGTCTGTCTTCCTTTCCAAATGTGTTAGGAAAGAGTTCTGCTAAAGATGATGTCTCATCTGGTGGGTAGGTGAGAGCCTCTGTGACGGGATCTGGACCTGCTGGAATAAGTCCAGCCGAGACTAGAGTAACAGCCATAAAGAGGGCCATGCATCGGGAGCATACCTGCAACAAAGTTTAGAGAAAAAATGATATTCTTCTTTGAAAATTTCCTCTTCGTTTATTAGATCTATACATATTAAATATAAGATCAGATCTTTATTTTAAAGAGTATTTTTTTAAATATCTCACAAAGAAGGTCTTTTGCATAAAGTTTGAAATAAATGGTTGTAATTTGTTTGAATTTACCAAATTTGTATGTTTATAAGTTTGTAGGTTAAATGTTCCATAGCCCCCGGGAATCGAACCCATGATCTCCAGCCTTTCAGAAGTATCGATGTGCTACCTATACTGGGGGGATCCTAGACCAACATCAACAAATACATTCCTTCGAAAATTATTTAATTAGTTAAATTCATTTACGCTGAGAAAAAATAAATAAAGAGGGAAATCTTTATTTTCTCGACTCATTTTATGAAATATTACGTAGGCCCTACCCTGTATGTAGCTAATGTGAATATTAGAGAAAGTTATCAAATCGCCCCAAATTTGACTTACTCTCATGATTTAAATAATTAAATAAATTTTTTGAATTATACAGTATGTGCTTGTTATTTAATGGAATCAGGTCCAGATCACCTGAGGGCGAACCCAAATTTTCGAGACTTGGGACTTGTTAACCTTTTTAGATTTGTTTTGATTTTGCTCTGTTACAATGCTAAATTTTCAAATTTAAATAATTTTTTAACAAACTTATAACTAATTTAGAAACAAATATATATCATTTTACTCGGGAGAAAGTCTAGTTTTCGAATATATAAAACAAAATTATAGGTTATGTAAGAAAAAAATATTTGCCCCCTAATGGTCCAATGTTTACCAAAAGCTTTTCAGTTTTTGGCCTTTTTTTTTACTTTTACTTTATGTGTGCAAAATATCAAAACGAATAAATAGTTTTTGAGTTTTCGTAGACGAAAAAAAAAAAACAGACATACACACATACAGACAGACACTCAGACATCATTCAAAAAACTACTTAAATGGATCAGGGGACTTTCAAACGCATATGACAGTTTCAGTTCAATTTCTAATTTTTTTTTTTACAATTAGGCCTACATTAACTTTTCCTACCCAACCTACGGTTGGTGGGCAAAGTTAATAAATGTTTCATTACGCCTGTAGTAATTGATAGCTTAAAAACAATCCTTGTTGCCATTTTTTTACTAACTCGACATATTAATTAGACTACATTAGAAATTAGTTAACTAAAAAAAGCCAAATCTGTGGGTGGAGAAAAAAAAGATCAATTTCTTAAGCAATTTTGGTGAATCTATGGTATATAAATTACATTAATTTTTTTTAAACGTTTGAACTCATATAGTTTCCCTTTAAGATGCCCGCTGAGCCCGGTATTATTCAACTTGTTTATCAACGACTTGGAAGCAGAACTGAGAAGAGAAGGTACGGGAGGCGTAGTGATTGGAGAACAGAAAATTCACTGTCTACTATTTGCAGATGATGTAGTGTTAATCGCAGAGGAAGAGAGGGAGCTAAGACAAATGATTAAAACTTTAGAGAAATATACAGATAAGAATAACCTAGAGGTAAATGCAGAGAAAACGAAGATAATGATATGCAAGAAAGGAGGAGGGGAGGGAGAAAAATAGAAGAAATATGGACTTGGAAAGAAAATGAAATAGAAAAAGTGAAAAAATTTAAATACCTGGGCCACTGGATTACAGCATCAGGAAACCCGATTCATCACCTAAAGGAAAGGGCAGCGAGTGGACAAACAGCACTGAACCAACTTTGGGGTATATGGAGAAGAAGTGAGCTAAGCAAGTGTTAAAAAAAATGTTCTCCCTATATGAAAGTATAGTGGAATCCTCGACAACGTTTGGCCAAGAAATGTGCGGATGGAGAGGTTCGGGAGATATGGAAAGAGTTCACTCGAAATGCGTCAAAGCGGTGTTAGGACTCAGACAGGACACACACAGATTATATTTGGAAATTGGAATCAGGGAGGTTAAGTGTCGACACAAGAACATTTGAAAAAAAAAATGAAATACTTGATCGGAATTATGAAGATGGAAAAAGATCGATGGCCGAGAATATGCCCAAGAGAAACCCTAAGGGGATTAAAAATAGAAATCCAGGAAGGTGGGCCAGAGAACTCAAAGAAGTCCTAGAAAAACTTGGAAGCACTGGCCTGATTGACGCCTTGTGGAGAAACAACATTGGTGAGTCGATCAGAGAAATTGGAGACCTGATAGGGAAGAAAATGGACCAAGAGTGGCAAGATTGCTGGAGGAGAGTAGACTCTTCAAGATACTGCAGGGTATATAGAGAAATTAAGAAGATACCGGGAGAGGAAGCCTACCTCAGGGACACAACCCTAGGCAAGAAGAACAGGGAGATTTGGGCAAGAATGAGATGTGGCAACTCCCTCCGAGGGGGAAAAACCTGGTGGGAGGACACAAGCTGCAGAATGTGCAGTAGAGAGGAGGAAAGCCCGGAACACATCCTGCGATGTCCATGCTTCAAGATGAGAGTACCAGGACCACCTAAAGCAACACCTGGAAGAACTAGGGATGAGAAAATTGCCAGATATCCTGAAGAAGGCACCGGAGAAGAAAACTTTGGCGTTATTTAAATTTTGGGAAGAAACGGGAAAGAAGAGAAAAATAAATGACTTTTTAGTTTGTCTGTTTTTTTTCTTGTTTATTTTTTCTACTAATGTTAAAAAAAAAAAAAAAAAAAAAAAAAACCTTGTATATATGTAGACCAAAGTCCAAATAGGACTAAGGTCGGAATTCAAATAAAAAAAAAAATAAATAAATAGTTTCCCTTTAATAATAGACATGTTATTAATATCTGATTACATTTTATTTTTGATTATTACTGATTAACAAATAATCGTTGTTTTTTAATCATACATATTACCAATTATCCAATAATAATTTATTAAATATTATGATAATTGCAGGAAATTTCTCTCCGCTGTGACTAAACTTTTAAATGCATAATAAATGAATCGCTTAGAAAAAAAAATATATATTCTTTGATTTTTCAGGCAGAAAAGTGAAATTATGAATATTTAATAAGATATAATTTAAAGTTACATTCACATGGAAATTGATTTCTTATTTTGTCATTAGTGAGATCTTTCTTTTTTTAAATATTTTATAAAACAATTAATTTTATTAATATCTCCAAAATCATGCATATATGAATGATTATGAAACTTTTTCTTGTCTTTTGTAAAGTGAGTTCATATAGTCATTAAAAAAAAAAATCTACTCGGGATAGGGGTTTTGCTGTTGTGGTCAGGTATTTATTGAACTGATTTAAAGATTTTTAGTTAAATTACCGGGAAACATACTATCATTGAGCCATTAGCAAAATATGCTCACTAATAGCTATAATAGTATATAAAAAATAAAATAGAGATATAATGAACGGACGAACGGTCCATAAAAAATCTCTGTACATATATTGAATATTAATAAATAAATAAATAACAACCAAACCTAACTAAATTTGACTTACAATTGTTATGAGTGATGGAGTTCCATCGAATTAGAACTACACCACTCTCCAAATCATTCTGTAAAATAGCCCTATCACTATCACCATCCACTATTATATATTCGACACAATCATCTGCCAAAAGCCTAATTGATTATTCACATATATAAGCTTCCCTGTAACGCCCCAGACGTTCCATCTACCCTATATAACAGACAGTCACCTACTTTTACTATTTGCGTTCTATCATAAAGAAAACACCTAATAAATCTAACCAATTTAACAGACAAACCTAGTGTGTACAATCCAAGAATTACCTCTTGAATCATCCGAACTTGGCCCCCTAAAAATTATTTGGCCACAGTCCTGGATTGAACAATAGCGTTGAATAAAAAAATTAACATATTTGTAGGCTATACCATAAAAAATGATATTTCGAAATTTTATAAAAATAATAATTCTATCTGTCCGCAGTGGCGTCATT
>JAKCPI010031392.1:0-141070 GCA_023213315.1 Euborellia annulipes | reverse complement strand
GCAATTTTACTGACATAACATGTATATGCAGCCAAACATCAAGATAACCAAAAATATCTCTTAACGTTTGTCTTTCTTCCGCCATTATGGATTAGAAATAAATCCCCACTAGGATCGATCCCTATGTTATAGAGCCTAATAATCGCGTAATTGAACTCATTACTAAAATCTCTTAATTAAATATAATTAATTGAAAATTTGAGTTTGAATTAATCATGTCGAAAAGTCTAATTTATAACATGCAATCAATTCTTTATATTTGAAAATATAATTTTATTTACAAGAATCTACTGTAAATAAATAAATATTTTGATTTTTTTAACAATGTAGTTGTATTGATTAATTAAAGCAGTGTGATTGTTGTTTAAATGAATTAAAATATAACAATTAAAATAAATCAACATTGTATAAAATCTTCTGCTGACGTACGAGATTCAGGAACTAGAATCTTAATGGTCTCAGATGCCGAAAAAGTTCTTAAAGAGTTAAATTATTTAATACTAGAGGCAATAATTGGACAATAAAAAATTAAATATTATTATTTATAATTAATTAAGGCATGCATTGTTAGAAACACAATTGTTAATATAGTAACTATTTTCATACAGTTACTATAATCATGCATACCACAACAAAAAAAATTTTTTTTAATAATCATTATCTTGAATCATTAAGAAATTGTCATGATTATAGAAAAGGAAAATAATAAAAAAAGAAAACAAATCATTTTCTCATTAATTGAAGACTCTGCATGCTACGTCATTAATAGTCTCATTAATTAATAATCCTTAATGATGAAATACCTGATTCAAGTATTATCATTGTCTAGTGAATAAAATATAACATAATTTCCCTGTCTCTTTCGTCATAGAGCGGTGAATACATTTATTTTCTAAAGAGCCTATTAAAAAATAAATAAAATGATTAAATACCATATATTAAATCATGCCCATCACCATTTTCCTTTTCAAAGAGAATTGGGAAGTGTTAGTTAGTCTAATCGCCACGGAAAGCGCCACTAATCAAGAACGCCTTGTAGTTATGCAAAATCTTTCCAAAAGAGATATATATGATGCCTATGTTCAAGGGTAATCAATCGAAATGCAATACAAATCGTATTAATATCTGAGGGTATAAACAGAAAAAAAATAATTGTTTTTATTAGAAGCAAATTAAAAACAAATTACGATATAATTAATAAGTGATCTAATTAATTAATTTTAATATTTCTTAATGTAATTCTTTTCAATTTTACTCCTAAAATTAAATAAAAGAGTTAAATGGAATGCGTTCACTCATTATTGATAAATATTGTTGTTTATTAATCATTTAATTCCATAAAAATTCAATTTTTTATTTACAAAAATTTATAATTACTGTATATACCAAATATTTGAGTGACTTTAATATAAATAATAGTCTAAAAATAAAATTTGTTAAATTATCATTATAATAAAATATCAAAAGTTATTATTAATATACTAAAGTGAAATTTAATTTACTAAATTAAGTTTGTCTATTAAATCTGAAATAGAATAAAATGTCTTTATTAATTTATTCTCATTTAAAGAGCAATAATATTGATTTAGCATTTAATTAATAAATAAATCGATAAAAATTAATCCAATACACTTTAAGAGTAAGGTGCGTCACTTCATTTGATTATAACGCAGTAAAGCATAAAAATGGATGCTTACGATTTCCTTCAACCGATGCTTTTTGTCTCGCGACTTTTCTTTATTACACCATTTACATTTAATCGTGAATCGCCTAAAGAATTCGTCTCTGTACGTGTCTCGCTTTTTTGGTTAGCCTATTCACTTATTTACTATATTGGCGATTTTATTTGCACCTTTTTATTCTTTCCAAAGACATTTTTTATGACTGACCCCAATGATTACTTTTATATGATTATGGTAGTCGAAATATTTTTTATTAAGGTAAAAATAATTAAGGTGCAATCACACCGGGACCTGACTTGCGTTTACTGACACCAAAACCTCACTGGCATGACGTCGTCTTCCATCTCTGTTATTTGGTATACGGTATGTCGTCGCTGTAAACAATATTTTACATTTGAATGATACTTTATTTTTTCCCAGCAATTTATTTCTAAATTAACTTAATAAAACTAATTCAAGTTATAACAATAAAATTTTTTTACTAATTTTGAGTAAAAAAATATTACTTAAAAAATTTTAAGAAACTGAAAAAACAGCTGATTGAAAAAGTTGGCAATACATATGTTGAGTTCGCCACCGTATTCCATTCAAGTCAAGTCAGGTCCCGGTGTGATCGCACCTTTAAAAGGAAAAAGTTAAAAGAGATGTAGAATGTATATATTTTATATATATATATATATATATATATATATATATAAACAAATTAACCTCATTTTCAGGTTGTTTTCTTTTTAAACTTAGAGAGTAATATCTATCGTTCAATCAAGTATAATGATTTTACACAAGAATTTTTCTCCTTTGGTGGATACCGTTATAATAAAAATGATTTCTATATTCTTTTATTCTTCACAATTTTTACAACATTATTTGTTTTAGCTCTAATGGTAAGTGAATCAAATTTCACTTTTTTTTTTTAATTTTTTGTGTATTGATAAAAATTAAAACAATTTTTTTTTTTAGGTAATTTTTACGTTAAAAAATCTGATACTGTGTAATGTTTTAATTAATCATTTTATAAATTTTATAACTTTTGTTCAATCATATTTAAAAATATGTTCAATGTATATAATCTACCGTGGATTATTTTATAAAGTAAGTTCTATATATAAAATATAAAATAATAGGGGAGAGCGGGGTACTTTGTCAGTTGTGATTTTTTTACCATATTTTGGTTAGTGTTTGACCCAAAACAAATATGTAAATGGTGCATATCTTTGTACAATTTTATTTTTTTTTTTTTTAATTTCTTCCTAGGTGAATAACAACTTAAACAAAATTTTGATTAATTTAAAATCGGAAAATAAAGAGCCACTTGAAGAAGAGATTAAAATCTTAGCACGCAATCATCATCATGCTTTAGAGCTTGTCAAACAATTCACATCCAATCAATCGACGTCCATTCTTGGAATTCTTCTTACGAATTTCTTATTAACAACGTTTTGTCTTTTTTTCTTTTTTACATCGTTTTTTGCTGTTAAAGAAGGCAAATGGGAAGATATTTTCTTTTCAAGAAACATTTCACGAATTTTTACAGCAACAGGATCGTGTATTTATTTTGGAATGATTTTTATTTTAGTTAGAATCAGTGAACATGTGCAAATTGAGGTAAGAAAATTATGATTATAATCAGGATCTATTCTCTAAAATTTAAAATCCACAAATGGGTGTTAAAAAGAAAAGTAATAACATCAGGGTTAAAAATGGCTATTCTCTAAACCAAGTTAAAATTTTATTTTTTAGCACCAGGTGTTACCAATTCATATGAAGATAGCTATGCTTTCTACTTGTTCGTGTTTTTAGACCCCTCGATAACCTCTGGCGCATGCGCATTACCAACTTGATTTATTTTTTACACCAGCGTTAAAAAAATGTTATTCTCTAAACAATGTTTTAACAGCGACGTTAACATGTTGCTTTTATTTCAAAGCGGTCAAAATCATAACCTTACTTTTTAGGTTATAGACGCCATTTTTATGTATTAAATACGGTGTTAAAATATTAAAGGCACCCCCCTAGACTTGACATTAATTTTTAAATGTTAACACTTTGGCTTTAAAGTTTTTGCTTACAGAATAGCAATTTGAGGCAAGGAGGTGTTAAAATGAATTAACGCTCATTACAGATGTTGAAAGTTAACGTTTTTGCTTAGAGAATAGATCTGAATTTCAGTTAATTTTATTTGTATAACAAAAAACAAAATCTGGTGTGACTATCGGAGCCTGTTTATTAATTAATTTTCACCTAATAATAAAATATTAATAATCCCACTGCCCCTTAACTATATTTAGGCAATTTTGATTTTCAATATTTTATTTTTTTTTTTATTTAAGGCAAATAAAACAAGAAAATTAGTTTTGCAATGTTTGTCTTTTACAAAAAAAGGAGATTTCGAGGATCAGGTAAAAAAAAATAATAATTTCTTGTATTCTGATAAATTCTAAATGTTTTTTTTTTTTTTTAATAATTAAAGTTGGAGGCATTCTCCATTCAACTCTATCATGAGACTATGGCTTTAAAAGTGCATGGCTTCTTAAATCTAGACAGCGGTTTCATTAGTAATGTAAGTAAAAAGAGACTAATTTAAAAAAAAAAATTATTTCATTTTTCTTAATTTTTTTTTTTTTTTTTAGATGGTTTTTGCAATAACAACATATTTAGCTATTTTAATTCAATTTCAAATCATCAATGAACAACAACAAAATTAATAACAACCAAAAAATGTTTTATAATATTTGTTAGATTTTAATCTACAATTTGTATCAGCAAAAGGTGTACGCTCTCTAAAATTTAGAAAAAACAACTCTTAAATCAATTAAATTCATAAGGGATTATTGTAACAGAAAAATAATTTTTTTTTAATGATTTATTTAAAAAATATGAAAATTATTTTTTTTTTGATATCAAGCAAATACAGAAAAACAATCTGTTACATTAATTTTAAATTTTTTTTTAAATTTATTATTATTATTAATCGCATAATAATTAAGAATTAAAGTAATCTTAGTTGATTTATTTAAAAATCAACTGTCAAATTAGTTCAGCATTCTTGCAATAGATGGCAGGCTAGTCTAACAGACGATCCCCTAATAGTCTATATTTATATATTTTTATGCTTTTATAAAAGATACATAATATATAATAACATTTATAAAGTATTTATTGATAAAAGATCAATGAAAATCAACCAAATGCATTAAATCAGTGGTTTCCAAACCTTATGTTACCACGCCTCCCTTAAAAATATTTAATCGTATGACGCCCTCCCCCCCCCCCCCCGTTTTATAAACTAATACAAACACAAAAATTTTTATTGCTAAAAAATATAATTTATATAAATTTTTTTTTACTTTCTCTTACCCTAAATATGAAATATATATAGAGAGAAAGTATTTTTTAATTTATTCTTATTTATTATTTTATTTTTAAAAATTTAGCAATCATTTCGAAAATTGTTCGATGTGGCTAATATTCGCGCCTCCTCTTACTTGTTAGACTAGTCCGCACCTCCCTAGGGAGGCGCACCTCCTAGTTTGGAAAACGCTGCATTAAATTATTAGCTATCATTCTGACATCTCTTGGTAAATTTTCGTAATAGGTGGTTTTTTTTTTTGGCTTACTCAATAAGACACATAACGCCATCTTATCGGCAGAAACCTGAGTAACATCTACTCTCCTAGGCCGCCTTAAGCTATGCAACCAAAACACACAGATGTATGTATATTTGCTTATAATTTTGCAAAAAAATAAAAGCTTTAAAATAAATTAATTAACATCATCTCTCTAATCCCTTCTTATCCCTTCACTCTCTCAAAAGAAATAGTGCACATATATAAAATAAATAATGTGAAAAACTAAAACAAATTTTTCCATTCCCGTGGCAGAGAGGTAAATGTTGATTTATGTCAATTTTGATGAATTTATTTAAATCATTTGGTTACCAAATATGCTTGAACCCTTATATCGTAATTAATTTTGTATTTATAGTTTAAAGTCTGAACGAAAAAACTTTAAAAAAATTTGAACTATTTTATATTCAACAATCCAAAACAATTGATTAATATTAAATTATCAATAATAAAAGAAATAGGATTTTGACCAACTTTGTAGCTTCAAAATAACTATATACTCTACCTATCTGTTTTTTTTTTTTTATTATTATTATTTTTTATTTAAGGTGTTTTTCTTGATTTTATGTCATTTAGACCATGACCCCATTTTACTAAATTAATTATTAATAGTATATCTACGTGTTAAAATTCACTTAAGTAAAATTATTGTTTTTTAAATTTCATAAATTGGCATTATCAATTAAATTAGGAACAATTCAAATTAATTATTATTACTATTTTATCGATTCTCTAATTCAATGTAAGCAAATAATCAATTCTATTTCTTTTTTATTATAAATAAAGTCCTTGTCGATTATGTCTGTAGGCCTAATATAATAAAATGGGGTCATGGTCAGGTTGAAATCAAAATATTCATTTCAATAATAAACAGACAAATTTTACATTCGCTTCTTAAATCGGTAAGCCTAAATATATATGAATGAAAAAAAAATTAGAAACATTTTGATTTCAATTACCGATTTTAAGGTATTCATTTTGAATTAATAATTTAATTTGAATGTGATTTAATGGAATTGCTAATGAAAATGACGTTTCCCCTTCTCAGAGCTCTTTTGTTTATTTATTTTTATTCGGCCTGCCAACCTGTGCGCTTTCAATCAGAGCTAGCAACCATCCATCTGTTTGTTTACCTTTTAAGCTGATTTTCTTGTTTTTGTTTTATTAAATGGTTAATCATTAATTTCTTTTTCGGAAGTTTTCTTTAAAAATATTCATCTAAATTCAATGTATAAATATGCCTAAAGCCAAGCAATATTTGCGTATTGAAAATATGCCGAAGGTAAGTGTCAATTTTGTTGTTAACCGTAAAATCATTTATAAGTGTGACGTAATGTCATTTATTTATGCAAATACAAATGCTCCGTCGAGATTCTATGGACACATTTATCCATAGAAATTAGACAATATAAACTTTTTTTTAAATTTTATTTAAAAGCTTTTATTAATTAATGAATTTTATAAAAATGAAATATGTTCAAATTACATAATTAATTATTAAATTAATTAAATTATCATATTTTATATAATTTAAATTTAAAGAGTAGATAATAAAGTTCAATGATATTGGAGTTTTAATTTAAAACAATATTAAATTTCAAAAAAATAAAATCAGCTCTTCTTGCTGGCCAAATGGTTCAAACGCCCAGGGCCATTGCTGAAAATAATAATAATAATATTAAAATCAGCTCAAGCTGCCATCTTTAAAATTTTCTTATTATTGATTCGATAAATAATTCTTTTGTTCATAATATTTAAATTTTTACAAAGTAAAAGTAGAAACACATGATTTAGATTAATTCGGTCCAAATAGTGGAGAAGCCGCGTCTTACCTCACTGATGATTGATGAGCTCATTAATCAACAATTACAACTCGGCGCCGCTGCTGCTGCTGCTGCTAATTGCGCTAACAAGCGGATTGTCAAAAACTTCAAGCACACTTCATCAAGCCAATCGGAAAGGCCGCCATCAAGGCATTTGGTTGGCAAGCCTAGGGTAAGCTGGAACCTTTCAAATGAAATGGAATAAAACGCTTGTTTCCCTATGGGCAGAACCTAACGCCATCTCTTGCCGCCTAGAGTAACCAGCTTCTGAATCGGCTATTAACGGTTTTTCGAGACTCGCCCCCCTTAAATGCGTTCCAAATTCCGAGTTTAGTATTTTTTTTTTTTCTTCTAACGGTTAATAAATTATATTTTTTTAATAATAAGAAAATTGCCGGGTCAGGGAATAACACAGCAGTTTTACAAGTACCGGTAGAATAAAATTGTTTTTTTATCTGGCTTTTTAGTATAGAGATAGAGATCTCGCCTCTTGTTCCAAAAAAATAAATTCATGCTATAAATTAATTTTAAGTTTATATTATATTTCTTTTATCTTTACTTTAAATATTTATTAATAAATAAATTAAATTTAAAATTAATTAATGAACAATTTTTGAAGTTAAAATCAGAGGTGAATTTATTTCGAAGGGATGTAGAGTGTATATATTTATCGACATCTTAAAAATTTTTTCCTATATCTTTTTCTCAAGATGAATTTAATAACTAGATACAATTTAAAACCAAGGGCGGATAAAAGGGGGGGTAAAAGGGGGTAATTACCCCCCCGAGATTTGAAAAAAACTTAGTTTTTGCAAAAAAATTTATTTTTCACGTAAAATTTTAAAAACTATTTTGAAATTTGATTCGTATTTATATTCTGGCAAACAAGTACAGAATGCGCCTTTAAATTACTGAAATTAAGAAAAAATTGTGTGCTGTGTGACGAGTCACTCCAGATTACTCCCCCCCCTCCGAGAAACACCTCTGGATCCGCCCTTGTTTAAAACGTGCATAAAAATTTCATTTTGTTTTTACATGTAGGCTAAAGCGTGTTATTATAGTTTAAAAAGATTAATTACGAAACAATGCAAGCGAGTTTATTCTTTGACTAAAAAGAAACATTGTATGTAGTATTTGATGTGGAGAATAAATTTAAATTCTTTAAATTTAAATTTAAATTCTTTAAATTTAAATTCTTTAAATTTAAATTTAAATTTTAATTATTTAAATTTTAATTTTAATTCTTTAAAATTAATTCGCTAATTATTATTATTATTTTTTTTTTTTTTTTTTTTTTTTTTTTGAAGATATCTTTTAGTAATATGTTTTTTAGATTTGTTTTAAATTAATATTATTATTATTATTATTATTTTTTTTTTTTTTTTTTAGGGTATAGATTCCAGATAATTAAAGGGGAGGAAATTTTACAACTCAAAGGTTGGTAGTGTTTATATTAAAACATTTCATTCACTGTAAAAAAAATTTCGATGATTTTACAATTTTTTTGTTGTATTTCCAAGACCAATAGATACTAAATTTACTATACAGTTGAATTATATTTTTACAAAACTCTTTGCAAAAATCGTTTACAAATGTGTGGTAATTTTACTAATATTTAGCAATTTTCGAGTCCAAATGTGTGGTAATTTTACAAATATTTAGCAATTTTACAATCCAAATGTTTGTAATTTTACTAATATTTAGAAAAAAAGAAAAACAAATTTACGACTGGACCCATAGGTTATTGACCTTTAGGGGACGTCTCTACCTGAATGGAGTGAAATAAATATTTTTATTTAATGAAAAATCCCTCCAGGATTTGAACACTGACCTTTTTGGTAGAAGTCTGCTGCCTAGTCCATTTGACCATCGAATCACCTGTTAACTAATGATCTATCTCTGCTATTTGGCATTCAAGTATGACCTCATTGTAAACTATTTTTACTAAATAATAAAATAAAAAATAAACTTAAAGTTATCTTAATATTATTATTTTTTGTATTATTATAACTTAAATAAATCCTTATAGTGCCAAAAATGTCTTTATTAAGAAAGCTAAAAAGCAGTCGAAACAAAGTCGGCCATGTTGGCAGCCTTAAAAGGAAAATTACAATACCCTTGTATTGTAAAATTAGAAACCTTTTTGTAAAATTACAAACCCTTTTCTAAAATTACAAACCGTGTTCTAAAATTACAATGCCGTTGTATTGTAAAATTAGAAATCGAATGGTAAAATTACAATATTTACTCTAATTTTCCAAGAGAATTGTAATTTTAAAATGTTTTTTGGTTGTAAAATTTTTTGAATGCATAGATTTGTAAATTTAGTATACAAATGTATGGTAGTTATCATTTACAAGGAAAATTTGTAAATTTACTATACTAAAACATACTAAAATTAAAATTTTTTTTACAGTGTTCATAAGAGATGAAATTATATATAATCTTTTTTTTTTTTTTAAGGGATGAATTCAGATAATAATAAAGACGAGCTTCATTTTACAATAATCGAACCCATAGAAAAAAAATTGCAAGGTCATATTTTATATCCGAAATGGGAATGTCCATGTGAATGCGGTGAGTGATATGTATGTATTTTCAAAAGAGTTTGCTTGGCCAAGGCGTGAATTGCCGCGTGTACGGTTCCCCTAAATAGTAGGCAAATAAAATATCTCTTTTGGTAAGGTGATGGCATACACACAAGGCGCTCTTGATTAGTGGCGCCTCTGGTGACATTTGGATTAACAACTAACTGATCGAGTCTGCGTCATGAGATTCAGGGAATATTTGTATTATTTTTTTATTTATTTTATTATTTTTATTTATTTGAGGATATTATTTCATTATTATAGAGTTCTGAACCACCTGATAGTTGATTTTATTTCAGAAAAAAAAAAATGTTAGACAAGTAAATATTCATTCTTTGTCTTTATTTTTATTTACAGGGCCGGCGCAAGCTATTCTGCCGCCCTAGGCAAGATATTTTTTTTGTGCCCCCCCCACAAAAAAAAACTTTAAAAATTTAAATTGCCGCCCCCTCCTTAAAATTTTCCCTGTTCTCAAAAATTTTTCTGCGAAATTTTTTTTTTTTTTTTTCGCGGAACCAATTTTTTCCCGTGCGCCGCCCGCGGAACATTATTTTCTCTTGCGCGGAACAAAAATTTTTTCCCCGTCCGAAAAAATAGACACTAAATTTTTGCCGCCCACGGAACCAAAATTTTTGCCCGTGTGCCGCCCGCGTCCGAAAAAATTTTTTACCTCTTTTTTAGAGACGATAAAAGGAACAAAATTTTTTCGGGTGCCGCTTGTGGAACCAAAATTTTTTTTTTTCCCTTTTTGCCGCCCTCTCCAGGTTGCCGCCCTAGGCGACCGCCTAGTTCGCCTAGTGGGCGCGCCGCCCCTGTTTATTTATTATAAATAGTCGAAGAGCTGGCGACGAAAATGGGCAAGAGTTTTCTGAAATCTAATATTTTCAGAATATGTTGCATTTTAGTGTAATGGAAAGATCTTCCAGTTCCGGGGCCTTTGGCGCGCGAATAAGCGCGTAAAGCAGTGGCGTAACTAGGTGGGTGGGGGCGCCCCCAAGCCCTTGGCGCCCCTCGATATCGCCCTACGGCCTATGAAGCTCCCTGGAAAATCGGCGCCCTAGTAGAGCTTCGCCCCCCCCTCCCCCCCGCTGGTTACGCTGCTGGCGTAAAGGTGTAATATATTAATATATTGTAATATATTAATATCTTTACACCTAAAAGCTTAAAATTTGCAGACAACGAGCAAATAGAATATAAAATAGGAATCTAACAATCAGACAGCGAAATTTTGGGGCACGTAAAGTCAGCGCTAGTTCAAACCTGTCAAAAAAAATACAGTAACCCAAAGAAGAAGGCTGAAACTTTCCAAAATAATAATAAAAAAGTGTTCAAGATAACTAAGGTGCTATGCAGGGGCGCCGGAACGAATTTGAATCAGGGGGGGGGGCAAAAAAATTTTTTTAGAAAATTAAAATAATTTAATATGTTCAAATGGTATAAAACAAAAACAAATCTACTATAAAACTAAAAATTTTAAATAAAATCACAATTTTAATAAAATTAAAATTTTAAAATATTTGCTAGTGATTTTATCAAAAATTTTTTGGAAAAAATTTGTAAAAAAATGAATTTCTTACTCTTTTAATTTTTTACTTTCTCTTACCCTATATATGAAATATATAGAGAGAGAAAGTATTGCGATCATGTCAAAAATTCGATGTCGAGATTTTGATGGATATACATGTTTTGAGGTCCCCTGAGTCCAAAAAAGTGGGTCCCGCAAATTGGTCTGTGTGTGTGTGTGTGTGTGTGTGTGTGTGTCTGTGTGTGTGGAACCATTTTTTTTAGCATGAAGGAATTGAGCTACCGGATTGAAATTTTATATTTAACTTAGGTACCTTTGAAGAATCTCAAAATAAGCTTTTGAACAAAATCGGCCAAAAAGTACTAGTACTTTACTGATGTACTTTTTCAGTTTTTTTCGATTTTCTCAAAATTCCCTCCAAGGATTTTTTTTAAAATTCATAAATGAACTATTTTTTAGATGCTCTTTAAAATGTATATTCTCATTTTGCCGTTGAAATCTTCTGAAGACCACTTTACTCTTGTTCTTCATAGGAAAGATAGAAATGGTTGCCATGGTAACGGAATTTAAATCTTTTTCTTTTTATTAGATTAAAAATCAATTATTATTTAAATTCCCATTTATTTTTATTTTATTTGTGTCTTTAAATGCTTAGGAGAAAACATATATATCTCTCTCTCTCTCACTTGCAAACATTATCGCCTGTCTCTCCGCCTTCTCTCATAGGCCTAATGTTAATTTCCTATAGGGATTTGTATGTTAATTTCGATTCAAAAGGGTGTCCCTTTGGAACTTTTTACGCATTTAAAATTTTTTTTTCCAATTCTTATGAAATTTTGTATTTATTTACGATTCTATATTGTGTATAAAATGTCCAAATATGAGATTAAAATTTTGAAAAATAACCATAGTTTATTTGAAGCAGTCAACATTTAAAATGCAAGTTTGAAACTAAGGTGCTATCGGAAACTAAATATATCTCGACACAAAAAATCTGGTGTGACCAGCACGGTGCACAACTTTCTCTTACCGAAGGGTAAGAGAAAGTTGTGTGCTGTGCGCCAGTCACACCAGATTTTTTAATTTAGAAGATTTTATTTTTTCAAAAGTAAAAATATATCAATTTTAAAAATAAATGAAATAAAAGAAGAAATTTTGCCCCCTCTGTCCTCCCCTAAAGGATGCCAGGAGGGGCAATGTACCCTTGCCCCCCCCCAGTTCCGGCGCCTATGGTGCTATGGGATTGTAAATCAAAAAATCCGGTGTGACTGGCGCACGCTACACAACTTTAGATTATACCTGTAGATGGTATCCTATTCTCAAATATGGGGAAAATATTTAAATTCTTAAAATTAATACATTAAACAATAGAAAAAAACTCTTTAAATTTTGTTTTTATCGAATTCACCAAAGAAACTACATAAATGAGAATTATGTTATAAAAGCTCTTTCTACACAGAGATAACCAATGAATTAATCAACAATGAATAAACGGTATCAATATAATGCTTCCCTAAATAACATGTATCTATATATAATGTCGTCAAAAAAATTCTCTCACTTTTGTTATTCAATATTTGAATTGAAATGGAAAATTTCCAATTGTTTATGGTTAAAAAATTAAATTAGTATATTGTAAGGTTGATTATCAGGCGTCTAGTTAGTGTTTAATAAACAATATATATAAATCCTATAAAAAACTTTTTATAAGTAAACAAAATTTGTGAGGAATAGTTGTCTAACTGGCAGAGCCATCTATTGGCCGATTAAGTAACTATTATCTATATTGTATTGTCTGCACAGCGGCGTAACTAGCCTTTCAGGGTGGAGGGGGCGAAGCTCAACTGGGATGCCGTTTTTCGTTCGACCTTTTTTTTTTTAGTATTCGAATTGCGTTCAATCTTTTTTTTTTTGTAAATTTTCTCCGAATTTGGAAATTTATTATGAAATTTCAAAAAAAAAAAAAGCCGGATGCGCGAGAGGCGCCTGGGCGGGGGGGGGGGACGAGCGCCCCCCTTCGCCCCCACCTGGATACGCTACTGTGTCTGAATAGAATTGTCTGTAACAAGAAAATAAATGCTTCTGTATGGTAACATATAGGCCTACCTGAGGTGTTAATAAACAAAACAAAAAAAGTTCTGTGCTTGTCACACCAGATTTTTCGTGTCGACATGTATTTAGTTTCCGACAGTATGGTACATTCGATTTTCAAGATGTAAAATTTATAAGTATGGGAAAATATTTATATTTTGTTACCATAGCAACCATTTCTCCTATCTTCTCTATGAAGTACAAGAGTAAAGTGGTCTTCAGGGGACCTCAAAACGTGTATATCCATCAAAATCTCGGTATCGAATTTTTGACGTGAATCCAATACTTTCTATATATTAACATAAATACCGGTATATATCATTAATCTGTGATAATTGCCTGCTAATTTGCTCCTCTAGATTCGTTCTCCAACTCCAGCCAGCGTAATTGGTTAAAATTCTGGCCTTCATGCCAACATAAATAAAAAAAGTTATTTAAAAATTTGTAAAAATTCCCTAAACATAGGTTTAACAAAATTTATATTCCACAAATCCTTTCTCTCGATATAATGACAGATAAATAAAATTATAAGTTAGCATTAAAAATAAAAGGAAATTGATAATATGATTTAAAAAAAAAACAGTGCAGGAGGTGGATTTGAACTCGAATGTTTGGTCAAGTGAGGATGGAAAAAAATAAGAATGTCGACCACTTTACCAATCTAGCTACCTTTGATTTAATTAAAATAAAGAAAAATAAGCCATATTAGAAACATGAAATAAAAGAAGTATTAAAAAAATGTTAATATTCCACATATGATATATCATTTTTCTTTACTTTTTATGCAGATTAATAATTTATAATAAAAATTCCAATAGCAAACATAGTTTTCAAATAATTCAATGGACAAATGTCAGATTGTTTATGCCTTGATGTAATTAAACCAAAAACTCTATCTAACATATGATACATGTCATTAATTCTTGAATTCCCCCCTGATTCCAGAGAACTAAAGCCCTTTTAATTATATGATCTAATTTGGGAGTTATTAGCGATCAAAGTTAAGCTTATTTTCGACCTTAATGACATCATCACACTCAATTCTATATTATCGAAAAAGCTTATTTAGCATTGTCTGATTAAAACCAAATTTTTACCAGAGATATATAATTAATAAATGAGTTTTTTTCTAAAGTTTCATTGAGATTGGTAAAGAAATAAATAAAATATTGAGTATTTTGTAAATTGAGTTTTAGAATTTGGGATCTCAAATGCAAGCCTAGACCCGGTTCATAGACGGCTCTCTTTACCCATCCGGGATCCCGAATTCTAAAACTAAATTTACAAAATACTCAATATTTTATTTATTTCTTTACCAATCTCAATGAAACTTTAGAAAAAAACTCATTTATTAATTATAAATCTCTGGTAAAAATTTGGTTTTAATCAGACAATGCTAAATAAGCTTTTTCGATAATATAGAATTGAGTGTGATGATGTCATTAAGGTCGAAAATAAGCTTAACTTTGATCGCCAATAACTCCCAAATTAGATCATATAATTAAAAGGGCTTTAGTTCTCTGGAATCAGGGGGAATTCAAGAATTAATGACATGTATCATATGTTAGATAGAGTTTTTGGTTTAATTACATCAAGCAGAGGCGTACCGAGGCAGTTGGGGGCCTGGGGCGGAACTAGAAGAGGGGGCCTTATATTGAATTTTTTTGGGGGGGGGGCCTCATCTTTAAATATCCCTCTCCTCCATACACAAAAATATTTTTAAAATAAACCGTATATCCCTGAACCCCAAAGGCTCGGGGCCTCTCAAAGAGAAATTTTCATTAAATTTTGTTTTTACTTGAGCCCCAAGGGCCCCAGGGCTTCTCAAAGAGAAATTTTCATTAAATTTTGTTTTTACTTGAGCCCCATGGGCCCCAGGGCCTCTCAAAATTTTTATTAAATTTTCTTTTTTTTTTATCTAAATTTTCCCATTTTTACTTGAGCCCCAAGGGCCCCAGGGCCTCTCAAAGAGAAATTTTCATTAAATTTTTTTTTTATAAATATATGGGGCCTATGGCGGCTCGGGGCCTGGGGCGGACCGCCCCCCCCTCGGTACGCCACTGACATCAAGACATAAACAATCTGACATTTGTCCATTCAATTATTTGGAAAATATGCATGTTTTTGTCATTTTGATTATAAATTATTAATCCGCATAAAAAGTAAAGAAAAATGATATATCATATGTGGAATATTAACATTTTTTTAAAACTTCTTTTATTTCATGTTTCTAATATGGCTTATTTTCCCCAAAAGCAATTAAATAAAGTTTGGCTCAAGTGGTTAATTTGTCCTCATGTAATCAATATTTTTTCCATTCTCACGTTACCAAACTTCGCGAGTTCAAATCCACCTCCTGCACTTTTTTTTTTTTATTCTTAACTGTTTTTTATACCTCATTTGAGAGGGAGGGAGGGCTGGCGTATTAATTTTTAAAATTTTATATTCAAAATAAAATTTAATTCCCAAAATAATAAACTTCGTGCAGCTCACAACTAGGTTGGCCCCCTTTGTTTTGCGTCCCCAGCCCAGTTGCGCCCGCGGCGGACGCCTGTTTTGCCACGCCTTCGTTACGGTCCTGCAGTTTCGCTAAAAAATTAAAAAGCATGTTTCATTTGTAATAATAACTACAAAAAAACACGTCAAAAATTGAAGTGGGCCACTAAAAATTCAGATTTTGATATGTTTTTATTAACTTTTAATTCGCCTCCGGGTTTGGCGTAGTAGGTAGCGAGCCTGCCTTCTATACCAAACGTCGCGGGTTTGGACCCCAAGCAGTCCGATGATTTTATTTAAGCAATTTGGACAGGGTCGGGACTACGAGATTTTTTAGGGGCGGGGGGGAGGGATTAAATTTGCCGTCCCTTTCTTAAATTTTCTATACAAAATTCATATCATTTTACCTTTTTTTAGTAAATCTTTCTTAAATTCCCGCCTCCTGATATCTGCCGCCCGGGGCACATTCACCCACTCCCCCCCCTCATTCCCCTAGATCCGACCCTGCATTTGAATACCAGATGGCTTAAATAGAAATGCCTGAACCCCCAATAGATATTTTCAATACAACGGTTATCGTCCAAGGGCGAATCCAGAGGTGTTTATCGGGGGAGGGGGAGGGGGGGGTTATCTGGTGTGACTCGTCGCACAACACACTATTTTTTCTTATTTTCGGTAATTTAAAGGCGCATTTTGTACTTGTTTGCCAGAATATAAATACAAATCAAATTTTTAAGTATTAATCTTTAAAATTTTACATTAAAAATAATTTTTTTTTTCGAAAAAAAGGTATTTTTTTCAAATCTCGGGGGGGGGGGGTAGTTACCCAATTTACCCCCCCCCCCCTGTATCCGCCCTTGTTATCGTCTAAAGTCTTAAATGGCCTAGGTTGCCGAAAAGACTGTGTGAATAAGAAAAAGTGTGAATGTTTTTTTTATAAAAAAAACTTTTAATTTTTAAAAAATTATGGTTTTATATTTCAGAGTATTTTAGCATTTAATCGAAAAATGCTCTGAAATATTAAACCATTTTTAAGAAAATTCATTTGTAGTAGAAAATAAAAGGTCGAGCAGCTATGATAATTTCTTTATTTGAGAACCCACAGCGACGTTTCGGTCGACTATGCGACCATCTTCATGGCTAGAGTTCAGTCAACAGAAAAAGCCATGAAGATGGTCGCATAGTCGACCGAAACGTCGCTGTGGGTTCTCAAATAAAGAAATTATCATAGCTGCTCGACCTTTTATTTTCTACTACATATTGATTCAGCTATTCGCCTCGCTAAAATTCATTTTATTTATAGCTCAATTACTATCTTGAAGTGACCAAGAAGCAGGGCCGGATCTAGAGGGGGGGGGGGCAGAGGGTGCGCGTGCCCCGGCCCCCCCCCCCCCAGAAAGCTTCTTGCGCCAAGAAAAATTGAGAAAATGTGGGGCTTTCCAGGCCCACCGGAGGTTAGCTGGTCCCATGCCCCCCCCCACAGCCAAATTGTCTAGTTACGCCCATGGGGGTCTTCAAACAATTTTGAAAGCAAAATAGAACAGCATCTAAAAAATAATTGATTTTTGAATTTTAAGAGAAAGTAAAAATTAATATGTCAAAATAAATTTGGAAAATCGATTTTTAATCATTTTTAGAACGTTTTGAGACTAAAATTTCATTGATTTTGATTGAATATTTTATATACTAAGTTATTCAATCAATATCAAGGCCTAAATGTTTTTATTTGATTAAAAAACAATAAATTAGGATAATTAGAAAATGAAAGAGGCAGTTAAAATTTGAAGATGTAAAAGGCAATTAATAAACCCCCATTTTATGTGGTCGTAGTTAAATAAAAAAATGTCTATAGCTTCATAATTGATTGAAAAGACCAGATTTGCATTTTTCCACAAATCCAACGAAAAATAAGAGAGATATAGCGACTTTTTGAAAAGCGAATCTGCGCGAGAAGAAAAGCCTAGACGAGATTAGCTGGGCATACACGGAGAGGTAGAACCGTCGGTTTTGACCGTGCCGGTCCAAACGCACGGATTTATCTTTACGTTAGTGGGCGAGCACGCGCCAGTTTTGACCGCCACGGATCAATCTAACAGATTTGACCGCGGTCCAAACTCACGATCCGATCTTTTCGTTAGTGGGCGAGCACGCGCCAGTTTTGACCGCCACGCATCAATCTAACAGATTTGACCGCGGTCCAAACTCACGATCCGATCTTTTCGTTAGTGGGCGAGCACGCGCCAGTTTTGACCGCCACGCATCAATCTAACAGATTGGACTCCGGTCCAAACTCCCGGTCTGATCTTTTCGTTAGTGGACAAGCGACAGTTTTGACCGCCCCGGACCATCTCTTAAGTCGCGATTTTTGGAGGGGTAGGGGAGGACATGTTACTTGAAAATTTTTTTTACAAATTTATTTTTTTGACCATTTAAAGAAGATAAGTTACCCCTCCCCCTATTAATTAATTAAGCTATTAATATGTTCGAAAATATTTTAGTTAATCACCATTCACAAAAACAAATTTATTATTATTATTATTTTTTTTAAATATCATTTAAGGTCATGGCAAATTAGGATACAAATATTATATATCATTTTACTCGGGAGAAAGTCTAGTTTCTGAATATACAAAAAAAATTATAGGTTATGTAAGAAAAAAATATTGGCCCTCCCTCTACAGCGCCCCCCTAATGGTCCGATGTTTACCAAAAGCTTTTCAGTTCTTGACCTTTACCTCTAGTTTATGTGTGCAAAATACCACAGACACATAGACATCATTCCAAAAACTACTTAAATGGATTCAGGGGACCTTAAATCGCATTTTGGCAGCTTCAGAATCAGATAATTAAAGATTTTATTTAAAGGAGAAGAAAGGATTAATTACTTTTTTTTTTAAATAATTTTCTATTTCCATTTTTCTTGGAAATTCCAATAGCTGGGCATACACGGAGAGGTAGAACCGTCGGTTTTGACCGTGCCGGTCCAAACGCACGGATTTATCTTTACGTTAGTGGGCGAGCACGCGCCAGTTTTGACCGCCACGGATCAATCTAACAGATTTGACCGCGGTCCAAACTCACGATCCGATGTTTTCGTTAGTGGGCGAGCACGCGCCAGTTTTGACCGCCACGGATCAATCTAACAGATTTGACCGCGGTCCAAACTCACGATCCGATCTTTTCGTTAGTGGGCGAGCACGCGCCAGTTTTGACCGCCACGCATCAATCTAACAGATTGGACTCCGGTCCGAACTCACGGTCTGATCTTTTCGTTAGTGGACAAGCGACAGTTTTGACCGCCCCGGACCATCTCTTTAAGTCGCGATTTTTGGAGGGGGTAGGGGAGGACATGTTACTTCAAAATTTTTTTTACAAATTTATTTTTTTGACCATTTAAAGAAAATAAGTTATCCCTCCCCCTATTAATTCATTAAGCTATTAATATGTTCGAAAATATTTTAGTTAATTACCATTCACAAAAACAAATTTATTATTATTATTTTTTTTAAATATCATTTAAGGTCATGGCAAATTAGGATACAAATATTATATATCATTTTACGCGGGAGAAAATCTAGTTTCTGAATCTACAAAAAAAATTATAGGTTATGTAAGAAAAAAATATTGCCCCCCCCCTCTAGAGCGCCCCCTAATGGTCCGATGTTTACCAAAAGCTTTTCAGTTCTTGACCTTTACATCTAGTTTATGTGTGCAAAATACCACAGACATACACACAGACACACAGACATCATTCCAAAAACTACTTAAATGGACTCAGGGGACCTTAAATCGCATTTTGGCAGCTTCAGAATCAGATAATTAAAGATTTTATTTAAAGGAGAATAAAGGATAATTACTTTTTTTTTTAAATAATTTTCTATTTCTATTTTTCTTGGAAATTCCAATGGATTCTTGACTTGATCTGTCTAGTCGGCAGGCAAAACTTTCGTCAAGACGAAAGTCCACGGATTTGGTCAAATCAGCGGTTAAAACTGCCGCGGTCCAAAGATTTTGCCCATACACGTACGGTTTGGCCCGTGGCGGGCCAACTATACGGGTTTATCTGCGGGTTTTTCCTTTACGTTTGTGAGTGATGACGGTTTTAACCGTGGTGGTTTTAACCGTGGCGGTTTTAGCCGGCCCGGCAGACTGGTCCGCCCCGGTCCAACCCGACAGATCAAACTCTCCGTTTTTTAAACGAAATTGATAATGACGGTTTTAACCGTGGCGGATCGACCCGACAGATTGGACCGCCCCGGTCCAACCCGACAGATCAAACTCTCCACTTTTTTAAGCCAAATTGATAACGAAAGTTTTAACCGTGGCGGATCGACCCGACAGATTGGACCGCCCCGGTCAAAACCGACAGTTCTACCTCTCCGTGTATGCCCAGCTATTGAAGCGAGGCTCCCTGGCTGCACTCTGGGCGCCGATCGAATTAGAAAAAACAAATTGATGCTCTCCCATCATTTGAAATAATTGCCTAATTGATTGATTTCATCTTTTTATGCTTTTATAAAATTTTATTCGAAACTTTTTTTAACGATAAGAATAAAAGGCTGCATATTTATCTATAAAAAATTCAATCCTTTGAGAAAAAATAAAATTTCAAAATATTTTGTCTTCAATCAAAGAGATGCTTATTTCTCATAAATATATTAAATAATAAAATCCATGCCTTTAGACCTTTAGTTCAGTGCTTGTTAAACTTTGGGAACCAAATAAATATCTCACGGCCTCCCCTAGTTTTTTTTTTTTTTTTACATTCTCTTGCCTATGTGTGTTCAATTTTAAGCATGAAGGAATTGAGCTAGGAGGGTGAAATTTTATATTTAAGTTAGACACCCCCCTGAGGCGTGGAAATAAGCTTTTAATCAAAATCAGTCAAAAAGTACTAGTATTTTTTTTTTTCTTTTTATTCTTGGCTGTTAGCCTGAGGCTAAAAAGTACTAGTACTTTACTGATGTAATTTTTCAGTTTTTTTTTTCGATTTTCTCAAAATTCGCTCTAACGATTTTTTTTTTTTTTTTAAATTAATAAATCAATTGTTTTTTAGATGCTCTTTAAAATGTATATTCTCATTTTGGCGTTGAAATATTCTGAAGACCACTTTACTCTTGTTCTTCATAGGAAAGATAGGTGAAATAGTTGCCATGGTACCAGAATTTAAATCTTTTTCTTTTTAGATTAAAATTCATATAAATCATTTACATCAGTACAAGTACATCAGTAATATTTTGTGAAAATTGTTTGAAGTACTCAAATCATTTCATCTAAATTAAATTTTACACTTTGATATTTAACTACCCTACAGTAATACAAGATCGAAATATCGCTTGTGTTCAAATAAATATAACAAACATGTGATGATGAAGAATTGAAAGATTTTACATCTAACTAAATATATAACTATCATTTATTTGGCAATATTCTCTGACTGCTCAATTAATTTTTTTTTTCTCGTTCAATTTTTATAATTCTTCCATCAGAAAAAAATCAAGGAAATTCGGGTTAAGCAAGGCTAAGAACTGCTGGACCGTGGATAGGTGACCCGCTGAGTGTTGAGTCTCTCACCTGCTGGAAGCCATTTTATTTAATTTCCCAAAAGTCAAATGATCTTAGAGGCCGAAATATAAATTGAAAATACATTAACTTTAACACCCGTCTCAGGAAGAAAAATAAATAAATCCCACCTCAATAATCAATCAAAAGTTAGAATATATTTATTTCCTTTATTAAAATAATTTTTTCATATTCATTTTTTTAAATTATTTAATTTGTTTTTTTCTTCTAATTTGATGAATAAAAAAAAAAAAAATAATTTTATTTTTATTTCTATCTTTAATAGTCTTTCTTAGAAAAGATGACGTCACGCGCATTGTTTGGAATCCGGTTTATGTGCACCAGGGACGGAGACTCAGCATCTTTAAGCGACTCTCTCCATCTCACTCGCACTCATTACCTCCGCTCTCTTTCTATTCAAATGCCATTCCAGAGCCTCATATAAACCATAATATTTGAATTTTTGCTTTTTCGAGGAGGGAGGGCGCCTTTTAGGCCCCCTCCCCTCCCCCTCTAGGTTGTCCCCTCCGTGATATTTATACAAATTTTATGAAATTTGTTTGATTAAATTAAAGATTAATTTCATTTTAACAAAAGGGTTTATAGAATGGACACGAGAGGCAGCACTTGCCGGAGGTGCCTTGTAATTTTGCACACCATTTGCTTGCAAGGCTGTATGTTTTTATTGAATTCGCCCCCCCCCCCCCAGAAGGCTCGTGGCTTCCCCCCTCCAGAAAGCTCCCTGCCCCAAGAAAAATTGAGAAAATATGGGGCTTTCCAGGCCCTCCGGAGAATAGCTGGTACCATGGTCCCCCTCAGCGAGGATGGCTGGTCCCATGGCCCCCCCCAGCCAAATTCTCTAGTTACGCCCATGAATACTCCTATTTGTATTTAATCTCCTGGTAGATTTCACGAATTATTATTATTGGTGTTGGGGATTTATAATATATATATATACATGTATATATAATATAATTGAAAATATTTATAATACAATAAAATAACTGATTTGTGCTGCACTCTTGTGGAAGAATTTTACATTATTGTTATAATTCCAAGCTTTTCCACTAGAGTGCAGCACAAATCAACATTCTGCATTTCTAGCTCAATAGCTAACTAAAATGATACTCGGCCCTCTATTTCGCGAAGGGGATGAAATATGAATGCGAATTTTTTATCTTTAATTTTGTGCATCTAGAGAAATATTTTGGCCTAGTTTAGAAATTCTAGCTCAAATATTTATTCAGTTATTAACATAGTCCAAGTCCCAGTCGAATATATCATTTTCTCACCCCTATTTCGCGAAGGGGATGACATATCAATGCGAAATTTTTATCCTTAATTTGGTGCATGTAGAGAAATATTTTCGCCAAGTTTCGAAATTCTAGCTCAAATATATATTCTCTTATTCAGAGGCGTACCGAGGCAGTTGGGGGCCTGGGGCGGCTCTAGAAGAGGGGGCCTTATATTGAATTTTTTTTTTGGGGGGCTCATCTTTAAATATACACACAAATATACACAAAAATATTTTTAAAATACCGTATATCACTGAAGCCCAAGGGCCCCGGGGCCTCTCAAAGGGAGATTTTCATTAAATTTTGTTCTTACTTGAGCCCTGAGGGCCCCGGGGTCTCTCAAAGGGAGATTTTCATTAGATTTTGTTCTTACTTGAGCCCTGAGGACCCCGGGACCTCTCAAAGGGAGATTTTCATTAAATTTTGTTCTTACTTGAGCCCTGAGGGCCCCGGGGCCTCTCAAAGGGAGATTTTCATTAAATTTTGTTCTTACTTGAGCCCTGAGGGCCCCGGGGCCTCTCAAAGGGAGATTTTCATTAAATTTTGTTCTTACTTGAGCCCTGAGGACCCCGGGGCCTCTCAAAGGGAGATTTTCATTAAATTTTGTTCTTACTTGAGCCCTGAGGACCCCGGGGCCTCTCAAAGGGAGATTTTCATTAAATTTTGTTCTTACTTGAGCCCTGAGGGCCCCGGGGCCTCTCAAAGGGAGATTTTCATTAAATTTTGTTCTTACTTGAGCCCTGAGGGCCCCGGGGCCTCTCAAAGGGAAATTTTCATTAAATTTTGTTCTTACTTGAGCCCTGAGGGCCCCGGGGCCTCTCAAAGGGAGATTTTCATTAAATTTTGTTCTTACTTGAGCCCTGAGGGCCCCGGGGCCTCTCAAAGGGAGATTTTCATTAAATTTTGTTCTTACTTGAGCCCTGAGGACCCCGGGGCCTCTCAAAGGGAGATTTTCATTAAATTTTGTTCTTACTTGAGCCCTGAGGACCCCGGGGCCTCTCAAAGGGAGATTTTCATTAAATTTTGTTCTTACTTGAGCCCTGAGGGCCCCGGGGCCTCTCAAAGGGAGATTTTCATTAAATTTTGTTCTTACTTGAGCCCTGAGGGCCCCGGGGCCTCTCAAAGGGAGATTTTCATTAAATTTTGTTCTTACTTGAGCCCTGAGGACCCCGGGGCCTCTCAAAGGGAGATTTTCATTAAATTTTGTTCTTACTTGAGCCCTGAGGGCCCCGGGGCCTCTCAAAGGGAGATTTTCATTAAATTTTGTTCTTACTTGAGCCCTGAGGGCCCCGGGGCCTCTCAAAGGGAAATTTTCATTAAATTTTTTTTTTTATAAATATATGGGGGCCTATGCCGGCTCGGGGCCTGGGGCGGACCGCCCCCCTCGCCCCCCCCTCGGTACGCCACTGTTCCAGGGAAATAGAATCATCCTCAGTACAATCATCAGATGTTTTGCAAATCGTTAACTCCTCCCATCCAATATGACAAAACAGCTGATCATTCCATGAATGCGATTTTCATAATCATGATTCTGTCATTGGGGTCGAAATATTTACAAATTAACAGATAATACGCAAAAATATTTATTTTTGGCTGATGTCTTTATAATAAAATTTATCATCCTTACGGCCATCTACAAACAATATGAATTTATTTTATTATTTAATATATTTATGAGAAATAGGCATCTCTTTGATTGAAGACAAAATATTTTGAATTTTATTTTTTCTCAAATGATTGAATTTTTTATAGATAAATATGCAGTCTTTTATTCTAATAGTTAAATAAAGTTTCGAATATAAAATGTTATAAAAGCATAAAAATATCAAGAAATCAATCAATTTGGCAATTATTTCAAATGATGGGAGAGCATCAATTTTTTTTTCTAATTCGATCCGCGCCCAGAGTGCAGCCAGGGAGCCTCGCTTCACTCTCGTCTAGGCTTTTTTTCTCGCGCACAATCGCGTTTCAAAAAGTCAATATATCTCTCTTATTTTTCGATGGATTCGTGGAAAAATGCAAAACTGGTCTTTTCAATCAATTATAAAGCCATAAACATTTTTTCATTTAACTACGACCACATAAAATGGGGGTTTATTAATTGCCTTTTACATCTTCAGATTTTAACTGCCGCCTTCATTTTCTAATTATCCTAATTTATTGTTTTTTAACTAAATAAACACATTTAGGCCTTGATATTGATTGAATAACTTAGTATATAAAATATTCAAGAAAAAACAATCAAATTTTAGTCTTAAAACGTTCTGAAAATGATTAAAAATCGATTTTCCAAATTTATTTTGACATATTAATTTTTACTTTCCCTTAAAATTTAAAAAGCAATTATTTCAACACCTGCCAGGAGTGAACAGGAGAATAGAATAGTAAAGGAGTGTTGGTGCAAAAAAAAAAATAATCTCTCTCTTTTTGATTTCCGGGTATATTCTTTGGTAATTTATAATATAAATTAAGAGGATTTCTCAGGCTGATTAGTGCTGCGACCCTGTGGAGACTTTTAGAATTATTGAAAGTGAAATTAGCTATTGGGATCTATGGGAGAGGCGTGGCTTCACCTGGTGGCAAAAAATGAACTAGCCATTGTAGGATTGAATGGCTGAGCTGATACGCAAGTACACGTGTTTTATGAGACAAAAAGTTTAATTAAAAATAAAAAATGGGTGTGACGGTACAGGAAATTTGTAGGTTTTCTTCTGCCACACTTACTAATAAAAATTTTATTTGTGGAGACAATATTATTGATTCTGGTGATGTTTTAAAGTGAGTAATAGTAATGACAGTTTCAATGACAGACCAAATTCTTGCTTTCTGTTTACAAACAACAAGTTTACGAGAAGAATTTCATGCAGTGGCGTCATTGGGGGGAAGGCATTTGCCCCCCCCCCAAGGGCTCTGATTTTTATAAAATTTTATATTATTCAAAATAAAATGCTCAAAAATACATCTAGGAGTATACAAACTGTACAAATTTTATAATAATAATAACAAAAAATGTGTTTGGAGTGCACCACATAAATCAGCTCTTAAAAAAATACGATATGAGACGCCTTTGCTCGAGCACAATTGTTTTAGAGAAAAACAAGAAAAAGATAGAGGCAAAAATTAAAAAGAAGGTTTCTAAATCTGATAGATTGATTCTTCTACAATAAAATTATTTATAATTTTCACTATACTGTCTTTTTTTTTGGAAAATAATGAAATCGAACTGTTTCATGCTTAGATGCATGACTTTTACACCCATAAACACAAAGTAGATACACATTGCTTTTATTTTTATAAGGAGAAAATTTCATATTTGTGAATATATTAGTGTATGTATGTATTATTTATTAATCTAACAATAATGTTTACTCGTGGTTATAACTTTTTTTTAAATAATACAATTATATCAGATGTTTAAATGTTCTTGTCCCTTATATCACGTTAAACGTATAAAGGTTTATCCTACAATGGCTAGTTCCAATTTAAGCCACCAGGTAGAGTATTGAAATGCTAAAGATCCCAATTGGAAAAGGTTATTAGAGTTAAGAAAAAAATTTCTTTAATTACTAATCGAATAATATTTAGCCATCTTACCGGTATATAGGTACGAATATAATTTATTATTAAATTTGTTTGGTCTCACCTCCTTTTATTTCTATATAATAACTAGACGCAAGCCCCGCCTTCGGCGGGGCTTTCGTCTAGCCAGGGGCTGCGCCCCCTGGACCCCCTTGCTCGCCTACTTATATACATACCGGTATATACATTTTTCCTTTTCATTTTTATATATAGAGACTATTTTAACGGTTAATTATTCATGAACTTAAGATTTTTTGTAAATAATATCCTTTCCGGGACTCTCCCGGTACACAGACAAAAAATTTACGCCGATATTTTAGAATTCAAAATGTAAATAAATAAAAAAAAATCGTAAACATGGGTAAATATTTATATTTTGTTACCATGGCAACCATTTCTCCTAATTTTTATTTTTTCTTATTTTAACGGTTAATTACTCATTAACTTATTGTTATTTGTGAAACAAAACCTGTCCGGGACTCTCACAAACATACACAGAAAATTTCATCATAATTGGTTCAGTCGTTTAGGAGGAGTTCAGTCACATACACACGTACAGAAGAATTATATATATAAAGATAGGTATTGATTTAAAGTAGATTTTATTTGTTCTTCGAAATTATAACCTTAATTAAATTAAGTTACAAAATTAATTTTTGTTCCCTTACTTACTTTCTCTATATAAATATATACATAGGTAAGAGAAAGTAAAAAAATAAAAATTATCGCTATTTCTTCCTTTTTAATCTTTCAATAATTTTTTCATTTAGTGTTTAAAGATTTCTAATTCTCTTTTTTATCTATAAATATTTTATTTAGTCATGTATATACTGTATTTGAGTTGAATTCTGATCAGGAGAGAGCTGTGCGTCTGTTCACACCATAGAAAGAACTAGAACATTACAGATGAGTTAGGAAAAAACCCATTTGAATATGTTTAACAAGGGAATCACAAAGAACTAGTCATTTCAAATGAACGAGAATCATTGACTTCTCTTATTCAATGTATTAATTCCTTTTCGTTTGAAATATTCATCGAGGAGAAAGAGACAGAAGATTATGAGTGGAAGTGAGAAAAAGATAGTCACTTAAAAGATCTGTTTTCTGCTCGACGACCAGCCGACATCCAAGCCAAACAATCGAGGTGACGTCATTTCTAAGAATCAATTAAAAAGATAAAAACAAAATAGTAATAAAATTATTCCAGGAAATAAAAAAAAGCAATAAAAAAAAAAACATAAATAATGCTTTTATAATAGTCTTTTTTAAATAAATTATTAATAATTAATAAATCTTATTATTAAAAAAAATAATTTTTTTAATTATTCTGGTTGGATTCATGAGATGGGTTACCAAAGTTTTTTTATTTTTTTTTATTTATGCTTAACCAGAGTAATCTCGTTAACTTAAAGTTGAAATTGATATATCTTGAAAACCACTAAGTCGATTTGAATGCGGTTTTTTGCAAACAATAAAGAATCTTCTAGAGAAGTCCGTGCAGAGGCGTACCGAGGAAGTTGGGGGCCTGGGGCGGAACTAGAAGAGGGGGCCTTATATTGAATTTTTTTTCTTGGAGGGGGGTGGTCATCTTTAAATATCCCTCTCCTCCATACACAAAAATATTTTTAAAATACCGTATATCCCTGAACCCCAAGGGCCCCGGGGCCTTTCAAAGGGAAATTTTCATTAAATTTTGTTTTTACTTGAGCCCCAAGGGCCCCGGGGCCTCTCAAAGAGAAATTTTTATTAAATTTTCTTTTTTTTTATCTAAATTTTCCCATTTTTACTTGAACCTTGAAGGAATTTTGTTTTTACTTGAGCCCTGAGGGCCCCGGGGCCTTTCAAAGGGAAATTTTCATTAAATTTTGTTTTTACTTGAGCCCCAAGGGCCCCGGGGCCTCTCAAAGAGAAATTTTTATTAAATTTTCTTTTTTTTTATCTAAATTTTCCCATTTTTACTTGAGCCCTGAAGGCCCCGGGGCCTCTCAAAGAGAAATTTTTATTAAATTTTCTTTTTTTTTCTAAATTTTCCCATTTTTACTTGAGCCCTGAGGGCCCCGGGGCCTTTCAAAGGAAAATTTTCATTAAATTTTTTTTTTATAAATATATGGGGGCCTATCCCGGACGGGGCCTGGGGGCGGACCGCCCCCCCTCGCCCCCCCCCTCGGTACGCCACTGCTTATTAACAAAAACAAACCCAATCTCATATAGCATGTTATTCTTACCCCTATTTCTCCAAGGGGATGAAATACCAAAGTGAATTTTTTTTTATTAATTTTGAACATTTATAGAAATATTTTGGCCAAGTTTCGAAATTATAGCTGAAATATTTTTTCAGTTATTAACTAGGATAGCTCTCTCTTTGATTTCTTTTGACGACATTCACCCCTCTATTTCGCGAAGGGGATGAAATATCACTTCAAGTTTTTTTATTATGAATTTTGTTCATTTAGAGAAATATTTTGGTCACTGTTCGAAATTCTAGCTCAATTATTTATTCCCTTATTAAGTACAGCTATCTCTCCCAGTCAGGGCCACAGACAGACTTGACGGGCCCCGGGGCTACTTACTAATACGGGCCCCCCCCCCAAAAAAAAACAGTTTTTTTACTATGTAAAAGGCTATTGTGGTCTTCATGCCAACAATTTTTTACACGGTTTTTGACACAACTTTTGAAATAGTTATACATAGCTTACAATATTTATTTAAATAAAATTATTTAAAAATTTTTCAAAGTTTCCTAACCAAAGAGTTACAATAATTTATCGAGGCCAGATCCGGACAGAGGATTTCCGGGAGAATCTGGGGGTATGGAAAATTTTTTGAAAATTAGCCACTGAAATCTGCGTTTTTAGCTATCCTGGGTCGTGAAAAAGGTCAAACTTTATTTGAGCTCAAAGGGCCCGGGCCCCCTGAGGAAAAAAATTTCAAGAAAATGATTTATTTTAATTGAAATTTTAAGATTTGAGCCCAAAGGGCCCGGGCCTCCTGTGGAAAAAAAATTTCAAGAAAATGATTTATTTTAATTGAAATTTTAAGATTTGAGCCCAAAGGGCCCGGGCCCCCTGTGGAAAAAAATTTCAAGAAAATGATTTATTTTAATTGAAATTTTAAGATTGAGCCCAAAGGGCCCGGGCCCCCTGTGGAAAAAAATTTCAAGAAAATGATTTTTTTTAATTTTTTTTTTTTTAATTGAAATTTTAATCATGAAAATTATTTTTAACTTTGCCCATCAACCGTAGGTTGGCAGGGAAAGTTAATGTAATCGTAAAAAAAATCGAAATTTTTCTGAAGCTGCCAAAATGCGTTTTGAGGTCCCCTGAATCCATTTAAGAAGTTTTTGGAATGATGTCTGTGTGTGTGTCTGTGTGTGTGTGTGTGTGTGTGTATGTCTGTGGTAATTTTTTTTCGTCAACAAAATCTCAAAAACTATTCATTCAATTGTTTTGAAATTTTGCACCCATAAACTAGGGGTAGAGGCCAAGAACTGAAAAGCTTTTGGTAAACATCGGACCATTAGGGGGGCTCTAGGGGGGGGGACAAAAATTTTTTTCTTACATAACCTATAATTTTTTTTATATATTCAGAAACTAGCCTTCCTCCCGAGTAAAATGATATATAATATGTATAACATCGGACCATTAGGGGGGCTCTAGGAGGGGGGACAAAAATTTTTTTCTTACATAACCTATAATTTTTTTTATATATAATCAGAAACTAGACTTCCTCCCGAGTAAAATGATATATAATATGTATAACATCGGACCATCAGGGGGGCTCTAGGGGGGGGGGACAAATATTTTTTTCTTGAGTAGTGGGTGGGCAAAGTTGTGCGCTCGGCTTAGTCCGACCCTTTATTTATTAGAATTTTAAGGTAGGAGCGCAATGGGCCCGGGCCCCCTCGGAGGGCCCGGGCCCCGGGGATAAGCCCCCCTGCCCCCCCCCCTGTCTGCGGCCCTGCTCCCAGTGCCGTAACAAGGGTATGAAGAGCCTGTGGCAAGTGTCTTGAGTCAGACCTGAGTTGAGTCCGGTGGCGAACCCAACCTATGTATTCCTATGGAGGTGCATTGATAATATAATTTAGAAAAAAAAAGTGTAGGAGGTGGATTTGAACTCGCGAAGTTTGGTTACGTGAGAATGGAAAAAAATATTGATTGCATGCAGACGAATTAACTACTTTAGCCACACTCTAATTAATTTGTTTAGGGACAAATAAGCCATATTAGAAACATGAAATAAAAGAAGTATTAAAAAAATGTTAATATTCCACATATGATATATCATTTTTCTTTACTTTTTATGCGGATTAATAATTTATAATAAAAATTCCAATAGCAAACATAGTTTTCAAATAATTCAATGGACAAATGTCAGATTGTTTATGCCTTGATGTAATTAAACCAAAAACTCTATCTAACATATGATACATGTTATTAATTCTTGAATTCCCCCTGATTTCAGAGAACTAAAGCCCTTTTAATTATATGATCTAATTTGGGAGTTATTGGCGATCAAAGTTAAGATTATTTTCGACCTTAATGACATCATCACACTCAATTTTATATTATCGAAAAAGCTTATTTAGCATTGTCTAATTAAAACCAAATTTTTACCAGAGATATATAATTAATAAATGAGTTTTTTTCTAAAGTTTCATTGAGATTGGTAAAGAAATAAATAAAATATTGAGTATTTTGTAAATTTAGTTTTAGAATTCGGGATCTCAAATGCAAGCCTAGACCCGGTTCATAGACGGCTCTCTTTACCCATCCGGGATCCCGAATTCTAAAACTAAATTTACAAAATACTCAATATTTTATTTATTTCTTTACCAATCTCAATGAAACTTTAGAAAAAAACTCATTTATTAATTATATATCTCTGGTAAAAATTTGGTTTTAATTAGACAATGCTAAATAAGCTTTTTCGATAATATAAAATTGAGTGTGATGATGTCATTAAGGTCGAAAATAATCTTAACTTTGATCGCTAATAACTCCCAAATTAGATCATATAATTAAAAGGGCTTTAGTTCTCTGGAATCAGGGGGAATTCAAGAATTAATAACATGTATCATATGTTAGATAGAGTTTTTGGTTTAATTACATCAAGGCATAAACAATCTGACATTTGTCCATTGAATTATTTGAAAACTATGTTTGCTATTGGAATTTTTATTATAAATTATTAATCCGCATAAAAAGTAAAGAAAAATGATATATCATATGTGGAATATTAACATTTTTTTAATACTTCTTTTATTTCATGTTTCTAATATGGCTTATTTTTCTTTATTATAATTAAATCAAAGGTGGCTAGATTGGTTAAGTGGTCGACATTCTTATTTTTTTTCCATCCTCACTTGACCAAACTTTCGAGTTCAAATCCCTCTTCTGCACTCTTTTTCATTCTTATAATTAGTTTTAAATTTTTTTTATTATTTAATTTATTTAAGGTCTTTTTAGGCATTTGAAGCTATTTAGACCCTTTCTTAATTTTTCTAAACTAATTGGCATCCAATATAATTGTAGTTATGTTTGGATTGTTTAAGGTTTTATAAAAAAATCACCTTAAAATTAAATGACTACTTTATAAAAGGCGCCATCTAAAAGTGGAAGGGAATCATCTGTCTTGTGTAACGATTTGGCAACAGCGAACGAATAGCATAAATAAAAACAGAGAACATTTCTCAATTCTTTAACGTCCATTATCATTCTTTTTTTTTGTTATCGATATTTAATTTTACCAAGAATTATCTTGAATTTTTGATAAATTTCTAATATTTTCAAGAATCTACATTAATTATTTCGTCTCCTTTTAATTAAATGGTGAATTTCGATTGATTCATCGTAATTAACCAACCAATAGGAGAGAGAAAAACACGAAATGGACTTGAAATCATTAGAACATCCGACACTTAAGGTATTTCATGTATTTTAAATGTAAAGATTTTTTTTTAATAGTATGCATATTGAAATAGGTGCCGTATGAAATTCTCAATAAAAAATTTCGAGCAGCCCAGAAGCAATTCGATAGGGAAGTGTCACACGTCCAGGCAGCTGCGGTCGAAATCGAAAAGGGCTTACAGAAGGATAAAGTAGGAGCTGGCGACATTAGCAAACTACTTGGTACATTTTTATTTTTTTTTATTTTAATCCCAATTTCTTATTTTTTTTATTAAAAAAACTTTTCTTGACTTATTATTATTTTTTTAGTTAGAAAAAAATTATTTTTAATTTTTAATAAATAATTTGTTTTATTTTAGAATTAATTTTTTTTTTTTTTTATAGATATATATTTAGGAATCATTATTTATTTTTAAAATATGAATTTATTTTACCCTCTAGATCACTGTTTCCCAACCTTTTGTGGCCCATATCCCCTTTCAGGAGGTTGACTAACACCTATCCCCCTTTTCATTTTCATTGTATGCCTAATTTTAATTTAAAGTAAAGTGTAAATAATTAACCAGTTTTATTATTTTAAACAATTTTATTACATTATATAAAAACAACCCAAGCAGTTTTATCCATTCATCTTTGCTTTAGTATCAATTTATGCATTTTACAGAAATATACTTGCTGTTCATATACAAATTTACATGGTTCAAATTGAATCAAATTCATAGATTCTGCATTTAATAACTTTTTTTTTAAGTGAATATATAAAACAGCTGCAGAAATATTGACCGAAACGTTGCAATTTTTTTAAATTAAATTATATTATTGATTACTAACCAAAATAAACCACAATTTATTGCAAAAATTTATTTAAAATAATCCTCCTGACCCTAGGAGTAGAAGGCATTTATTATTTATCTCTAACCAAATCTTTTAAAAATCTAATAATAATTTTATTTTTATGAAGAAAATAACAAAAATGGATCTATCCAAGAAACAGCTCAAGTAGAATTCCATCAATTCTCGAAGGTTTACTTTGAAGCTTGCAAAGTGGAGGTGCAGATTTTTTAAAATAATTTTAAACAATTATTTTTCAGAAATTTTTATTAGCTGACAACTGATTGCTATGTACAGTTTCGGTCATCTAGTGTGACCATCATCAGGCCTGGAATATTTAGAGAAATTTTTGAATATTGTATAAAATAATACAATTGTAATAAAATACAGGGCTGATGATGGTCACACTAGATGACCGAAACTGTACATTGCAATCAGTTGTCAGCTAATAAAAATTTCTGAAAAATAATTGTTTAAAATTATTTTAAAAAATCTGCACCTCCACTTTGCAAGCATCAAAGTAAAACTTCGAGAATTGATGAAAAAATGGATCTTTTTTTCGGTCAATCTTTATTTAATGAAAACAAAAGTGACGTTTCTATTCTAGATTGAAATTATCTTCAGACTATTTTACTTTTATAACAATTTTTTGTCCTCTTCTATTCTAGCCATCCTCTAAATAGGGAATTTTTCTCTTTGATTTTGGTTCTTTTAAACTCTAATAATTTTCCCTCTATGAATACTCATCCCCCCACTTATTTATTGCTCCCCTGATAACCCACATCTCCTCCAGGTTGATAACCACTGCAATAAATAATTACAAAAAAAAAAAATATTGTCACTCACCTTAAATTCAAAAGATCTAACGAAATAATTGACTACCGAAATTATATATTTATATATAATTTTTTTTTTTTTAAATTATATTGACTACCAATTGATTTAAATAAGAATCGAGGAAGTATAAAAGATCTTCAATGCCGAAAAGGACTTGATATTTAAAAAAGTAAAAGTAAATTTTTTTACGCCTTATATATCAATAAGCTTATATATTTATACTATCATCATTATACGGAATATCATACAAATAAATATTTTTTTCTGGGTGAATCAATTTTAGCTAATATATTAAAAAATTGTTAAAACAAAACAAGAACTTTTAATTTGTTCAACAAAATAGGTCTAAGAAATGTATATATATATATATATATATATATTCTTATCTACGGGAAAAATAAATCTGTATTTGATCCTCTAATTCAGTGTTTCTAATAACCTTTCGGTATTCATCATAATATTGATGTTTCGGTGGATTAAGAATTGAGTTGGATTGTAACAATGTGCCAGTAAAAAAAGATTTTGCAGCTATTAAAATTAAATAGGGCCCAGACAAAGCTGACATCATTAAATTAATAAATTTTAAAAATAATTCACGAATTCATAACGTGAAAGACCTGCTGAGTTTATCATTGGTCCAGAGGAAAACAGATTGGGTTGTTATAGATTGGAATAATAATAATAGCAACTTTAATAATAATTGTTTATATTATTACATTTTTGTATAATAATAAAATAAACAAATTTTATTAAAATTTTCACAGGAGGAATGGTTGAACGTCTTCAAGTTTTGAAACGTAAAGCGGAGGAAAGTATTTATGAAGAATTGGGCGCAGCAATTGTTTGTAAACGTCGTCTCGATCACTTGAAAGAATTTGCTGCTGCACCACCAGGAACTCCAGCAATTACTGGTGGAAATGTTTCTGCCGCGGCATCACCTAGCTCGAATTCCTCCGCTACGGCTACCGCGACTCCCGCTTGGCGTCGTCGACGATTGGATAGAATGCTTGTTGAATATTTCCTAAGAAAGGGATATTATGGAACCGCCACTCGCCTTGCTACTACAAGTGATTTAAATAATCTTACTAATATTGGTAAACCAAAATTCTGTCATTTTAGTATAAATTATAAACTAATTCAATATTTCTTAACATTATTTACATTTTTATTGTTTTGTTTACATTTATATTTATTTGCAATTATCAGTTATTGAAGGAGTTGTATCCAGCTTATTATCCTTAAGGCTATTCTACACGAGCATTTTCAACGCGTTTTGAACGCATTGAAAAGGCTTGAAAGTTTTGTTCATTCTACACGAGCGTATTTGACGCGTTGAAAGCCGCTTTTTTGACACGTTTAAACGCGTGTTAGAAACGCCCGAACGCCAGCGTTCAGCGTTGTTCAGGTCGTAGTAGAATGGTCGTTAACTGGACTATGTTATGCATTTTTTTTTTTTTTTGGAATTAATGCATAAGGTCCGAGGACCTAAAACCAGTGGTCACATGCAGACAGGAAGAAAATAAAAACAAAAGGGGAACTCAACTGCGGGAACTGAGAAGATGTCTGTTGAGATTAGACTTGAAAGTCTGAAGATTGTAGGTTTTGGGGAAGATAGACGCAGGGAGCTTGTTCCAATCACGGGGGGTCATGGGGACAAAGGAAGATTGGAATTGACTAGTTCTGTTAGTCGTGATCTGAACAGCATAGGGATGCTAGGACGATGCATAAAGGAACCATTATGGTCGAAATTGAGATTAGACCGCCATCTTGTAGGGGAAAAGAAGATTTACCTCTTTATTTAAAACACAACATTATTACTCTGTGCACTTTTTGTTGTATAAAACAAGAAAAAAGTCATAGTTTTCAATTGTATATGTGACCGTCTACATGAAAAGGTACCAAATCTTCATCGGGGTGAAAATTGAGTTTTTCAAAATTGAGCTTTCTGTACAGAACACATCCAATTTAATTTTATATTACATAACAATTTCAATATTATTTCATAAAAGAAAAAAAATTCCTTTTTTTTTACATTTTCATATAACCACCTTCCGATTTCTTTCAGAAGTGTTTTTGGTTTCTCGAGAAGTGGAACAATCCCTCGCTGCTAAAGAAACTACAAAATGTCTTTCTTGGTGCCATGATAATCGTAGCAAATTGAGAAAACTCAAAAGCACTATGGAATTCAATTTGCGCATTCAAGAGTTTGTAGAATTGGTGAGAGTCGATCGTCGAATGGATGCTGTCAAGTAAGAAATTCCCTCACAAATAATGCCTGCCTCATTCTCAGGTTTAAAACAGGGTTTATTAAAGTAGTGGGCCGCGGCTCCCTAGGGGGCCAAGGATTACCCGCAGGGAGGCGGCGAAGATTCTCAAATTTAACTAATTAATAATCTATAAAAAATAAAAGAAATACATCTATTATTTTATTTATAAAACTTAAGCAATCATTGGGGAAAATTGCTAGCTGTGGCTAATATTCGCGCCTCCCAGTTTGGAAAACTATATATTAAATTATTTTAAAAAAATTTGTCTTGTCAAACTTAGAAAAGATCCTGAATCTCAAATAAATCCTCCAAATGGAAGATGTTTACATATATCTTTCAATGATTTCTGAGAGAAGATTCAAAGATTTTATTGAGAATTAATTCATTGAAATAAACTAATTGATAAAGAACTCTAAAATTTTCTCTAATTAATTTTTTTTTGAGAAAGATTAAAAAACTTAAGAATTTTAAATGGTGTTATTAAAACTCCCAATCAAAGTTCATTATTATAAATAGAATATTTTTCTCATATTTCAGACATGCTCGTAAATATTTTCCAAGCTACGAAGAAGACCAAATAAAAGATGTCCAACATTGTATGGCTTTGCTAGCATTTCCAACTAATACTTGTGAGTATTTATTACGAGCCTCTATATTTGTATATAGAAAATCATTAATATAAATAACTCCGGTATTTCAGCTCTGAGCCCATACAAAGAATTATTAGATGAAAGTCGCTGGGAGAAACTCATTGAACAATTTCGACAAGAGAACTACAGACTTTTTCAATTGGCTTCGCAGTCTGTTTTCACTGTTGCTCTTCAAGCTGGACTCAGTGCTCTGAAAACGCCATATCCTTTTTATACAATCATTTTACAATTAATAATTTTCATCGTGCTAAATAATCTTACCTTCTTGTCTCAATTTCTCATTCTTATATATTGAAATAATACAAACATTTTACTTTATAGAGCTAGTTTGTTTTTAACTAAAAAAATTTAAAAGAATAATGCGAAAACGGGTTGCCACGAAAGAAAAAAATAACTATAATTTTAGATATATGTATGAGTGGTTACTTGACTTGAAATTTTCAGGGATTGGACCTTAAATTGGAAACAATATAATTCAAATTATTAAAATTTTGAGTTTTATTAAGGCTTGTTTTTTATGGTAGAAACTTTTTTTGCCCTGTTTGATTAGTTTCGGTTACATTTAAAACCATCTTCAAGGTCTAAAAGATTATTCATATATATATATGAATATATTCAATACATCAAAAATCAACACATTGCAAGCAGAAATAAGTTAAATTTTTAATTGAAACATCTATAATAGTTTGATAAGGTTTGCATTGGATGTATTGAGGAAAAGTTGAAAATTTTTCAACTCTTGTATATATATATATATATATATATATACTGTATATATATACGTATAACTATGTTAACAGATATTGTTTATCTAATATTTATCTTAATTTTAGTAATTATAAATATTTTAGAAATAAAACGATTTATTATAATGGTAATAATACAGAATTTGAAACATTCGGAAAGCTGAGGTAATAATTTACACAGATTTACAATGTCCTGTTAATATATATATATATTTCTACGTGCAATGTGTTGATTTTTGAGGTTTTATTTTATATAGGCCTATATTTGAGAAGATTCTCGGGTTAAGTTTGGATTTTCTCGAGGTTTTGGCTCTCTTTTTGGAGCAATTTTCAAGAGTGTGAGTGATTAGGAGGTAATGAATCTCTACATCTCAGGGAGAAACCCAAACCTTCTGATATCCACTAATCAGACCTGGAGACCAGCAAGAACTGCGATTCCGTGAACAACCCACCCCCACCATTACCCCCTCACTCTTGAAAATGGCTCCAAGTCAAATCTCAACAACCAATGTCGCGTTTGCTGCAAAGATGTTTTCTCGTGTTAAATCGCTTAACCCGAGAAAACTTACACCCGATCACGGAATTTTATTGCTTCCAGTTTGAGATCCAACCCCTCAAAATTTCAATACAAGTATCCACGCATCTTTATATCTAAAATTAAAATTATAATCTTGTTCTGTTTCAAATAAATCTAAAAAATAACTCTAAAATATCAACTGGTCGATGCCCAATGTATTTACTCCCGGTGTTAACAGAGATCCGAGTTATCGTTTCGCAGTTGGTGTCTGATAACCGAAACAGCCTTTATCCTGAAAGATGTTTAAAAAATTTCCCGTATCATCGATTAATAAATATTTGATCTCTCCCAAAAATTATAAATTAACCTATTATTTTGAAAAAAATTACAAATAAAATATACCTTAACGAAAGTTTTCAATCAGTGCTATAGTCAACAGAAGGAATCTCGTAATCCGAGTTGCCCAGTTTGTCAAGATTCTTTAAATCAACTGGCGGCTCCACTGCCTTTTGCTCATTGCTCGCAATCTCGCTTGGTCTGTGCCATCTCAGGACTTCCTCTAAATGAACATAATCAGCCAATGATGTTACCCAACGGTTATGTTTATGGAGAGCAGGTAATTAGCTTATTTTTTAAAGAATTTTTTTTAATTTTGATTTTTAAATAAATCTTTGATATAGAACATGTTTGAGTACACATCAACAATTACATATTTGTTATAAAGACACAATCTGGTCTATTCTCTAAAAACAGACGTTAAAATGTAACATCATACATTTGGTAATAAAAAGTAAAGTAATAACATCAACGTTAAAAAATGCTATTCTTAACAGCGACGTTAACATTTTACTTTTTACCACCAAGTGTTAACTTAACTATCCTTATGTTTTCTGCTTGTTCAAGTATTTCACCCCTTGATAACCTCTCGCACATGCGCATTACTTACTAACTTGATTTGTTATTCTCAATCTAGTAGACTTATCTGACTTACCAGCGTTAAAAAATGCTATTCTCTAAACCAAGTTTTAACAGCGACGTTTACATGTTGCTTTTATCTCAAAGCTGTCAAGTCAAAATCATAACCTTGCTTTTTGGTTAAAGACGCCATTTTGATGTATCAAATACGGCGTTAAAATATTAAAGGAACCTCCTAGGCATGTCATTAATTTTTTAACACTATTAACTAAATGTTGGCGTTAAAGTTTTTGCTTACAGAATGGCAATTTGACGCAAGGTGGTGTTAAAATGAATTAACACTAATTTTAGATGTTAAAAGTTAACATTTTCCGAAATCACACCATTATATTTCTTAGCTAAGAAATATTGATTTTAATCTTAAGGTTATTTAAAAATACTAAGTAATTGATCGTTATTTGCAGGCTCTGGAACAAATGGCTCAAGAAAAAGAAGGACAAATTGTCTGCCCAAGAACGAAAAGCGTTTATCCGTATAAGAAACTCGAAAAAGTTTTCGTTATGTAAGAATTTTTCTTCATTTATATATCAAAATGAAAAAAAGTATTTTCTTCAATTTATTTCACATCTTATATATATATATATTCTAATTATTATTATTTTTACTATTATTATATTATATTATATCCTTATATATTAAACAAACATATACCCATGACAAAGTATATATCCATAAAAATAATACAAAAAAAAATAAATAAAGCAATATTTAAGAATTAAAGGGTGTTTTTATTTTAAAATAAAATAACAATCTTTTCTTTTAAAATTTATTTATGTGTTTAGAATAATTAATACAAGAATTAATAAGAATAACAGGAAATCAACATGTTATTGAAAATATTCGTTTTTTTTCTCATTTATTATTTTTTTTATCTAAAATGAATTGAAACATTCCATACCTGACTGAGAAATCAGGTTTAGTGCAAAAAACAATTGCTAGATTGATATAACAAGTGATGGTTTTAAAGAACGGTTCATTTATGCAGTCTTGCCTAGTTAAGTTAAGGCTGAGTTAGAATTATTTTTAAAGTGCGACGATTAAAAAATACTAACCCTAGCTCTTAGTAATTATAAAGAATAAAGTCAAGATTATTTTTTTATAATAAACATTTACAAGTAAAAATTATAAAAGAAAATAAAATTTTTTATTTAAAAACCGTTATTTTAAAAAGTCACCAATACTATTATATGCAGGTCTATTCTCTATAAACAGACTTTTTAACATCATAAATTGGGTGCCACCAGCGTTAAAAAATGCTATTCTTTTAACCAAGTTTTAACATCGACGTTAATATGTTGCTTTTATCTCAAAGCTGTCAAAATCATAACCTTAGTTTTTGGTTAGACGCCATTTTTTTAAGCATTAAACACGGCGTTAAAATATTATAGACACCCCCTGGACATGATATTAATTTTTAACACTATTGACTAAATGTTAACACTTTGGCGTCAAAGTTTTTGCTTACAAAATAGTAATTTGAGGCAAGGAGGTATTAAAATGAATTAACGCTGATTTCAGATGTTAAAAGTTAACGTTTTTGCTTACACTTGTTAGAGAATATACCTCATACTTAGTTATTTAAATATAAAAGATATGCCGATGTCATTACTCAATAAAATTTTACGTTAAGTAAAATTAAAATTTCGAGGAAAAGTACAATGATAAAAATATTTTTAACTTTCTTTTGAAATTTTTTTTTTTTAAAGTCGGCTCATAAATAATTTAAGATTTGATATGGATCATTTACAAATTAATTATTCTGCCTCAGAAACTAGACAAAGACTTAAAAAGATGATATGAATATATAATAATAAATAAAAATTTTTTATTTTTTAATAATATAACTCTTAAAATTATTGATATGCGAAATGAATAGAGCTGCATATTCACTAAATGCAAAAATGATTAATTAATTAGACTAGTAAATTATCGAAAAATGCTTTAAAAGCTAAAAAAAAAAAAAAAACCTATTACCTAGCCTTTGACCCCTGTGCAATTAAATATGTGCTAAATTCCGAGTTTATATATATTAAAAATATATAGTAAATAAAAAATCTTTATTCTATTGGTTACATATGAATATTCTTATTAATAATAATAATAAAAATATATGTTATTTTATGAACACAACGAAGCCTATGCCAATCCAGCAAAATTAATTCATTTTGCCAGTTGTTCTAAATTCATTTAAATAAACATTTTTTTTAAATTTATATTTGATTGAGATTATTGTCCCATATTAGATGGCTGTAGATGAAGGTGACCAAACATCCTAAATTAGGATTTAAGGATATGTATTAAATTAATTTCAATTATTTTAAGAAAAATATTATATTAAATATTAAAAAGATATTTTCCCAGTCATTTTTTAACCCCTATCAAATAAATTCATGCTAAAACAAAAATATACATTAAAACGTGGCCTTTATTTGTTTATCTTAGATACTTTAATACCTATTTAAACCACTTAATATTAGATTAGTTTTTAATCTTTAATTTCAGAAAGAAGCTTTAATTGGGTTATTCTTTGAAGTAGAGTTTAAAAAATGAACAGAGATTCAAGTATTAGCTTCTTTTATTTATCTTCAATGAATTAATAGTTTATATTATTTACATTTTTGACTCATCTTAGATTAAAATTTGCACCCTTTTTAGGAGTTGGTCACCTTAGAGTAGATTCCAAAAAAATTATATTAATATATATATATATGGATTCAATTTCTTTTAAAAATACGAATTATATTATTTATTATTCTAAGGTGATTTATCTAGGAATCATTTTTTTTTTTAATAATTTCGAAACTTGAACAAATTTCAGTTCAAGATTCACAGTCTTCTAAATTAACAAATTTATTAATATATGTATATATATATACATACATTTGGAAAAATGATTGTTTATTTTTTTTAGTCAAGCCTATATTGCCCATCAATTGAGGACGTTAGCTAAATTTATTAATAGGACATTTTTGCTCTTGAAATTTACTAGTTAATAAATAATAAAATATGAATAGAGCATTTGAAAAATTACTTATATATATATATATATATTTGCATATATAAATATATATATATTTATATTAAAACTCTGAGCACAACATTTTTGGTATCCTTTTAAATTCAGCTCCTTGAGATTTTTAAGAAAAAGGCATAATTTGTTATAGTTAAGAGAAAGATTTAATATTTTTTTTTTTTGATGATGAGGTTCCCTTTGTTAATTTGGGCAGAATTTTTTTTTTTATCAATTTCTAAGTTACCTAACTAGAATTTATATATATATATATTTTATTAATATCCAAACTGTAAAATGACCACAAATAATTTTATTTATTAAAACTGTATAATAAAAATATGTCTAAGAACTAATCAGTCCGTTTTTGGCTTATTTTTTGGGACTAGTTAAAAATTTTATGTTTATTTAAAATTCTAGAATAATAAATTATAATTAAATATAGGAGTGTAGCCGAAACATTTTATTAAAATGGGAGAAGGCCAAAAATATAATAAATTTAATCAATTTGTCATGTGCACAATTAACACAATTAATTAATCATATGTGATTTAATAATAATATTTAAAAATTGTCATTGATTTTGCAAAACAAAATTACTTAAAAATATTAACAAATTCATGAAATTTTAAATCAAAACATCTTTGTCCAAGACCATTTAAATTTATAAACATAAACAAAATCTAGAAAAAAATGTGCACTTGACAAATGACCAATAAGGATTATTTTTTGTTTGGATGTTTGATCTTTTTTTCTGTTCAAAATAAAGTTTATAGATAAAATAAACTTCATTTCTAGCCACTGGTATTTCCAAATCGAAGTGACCTGGCGAAGGAGGAGGAAGGCTCCTCCTTCCTAGGCTACGTCCCCGATTAAATATATTAAGAAGCGCCATTTATAAGAGAAAATATGTAAATATATGTCCCCCTCTGAATTCAAGATACAATATTTATTTTTTTAAACATTTCTTCCTTATATATAAGATGAGTTCTCTCTTTATATATATAGTAATGTAGTCATCCCATATGAAAATAGGGATTGCAATACCGGACCAAATTATTCTGTATTTTTTTAGATCTTAATACTGGGATACCGGTAGTAGAAATTTTAGAAAAATGTGTTTCTTTGTTTTATCTGAGTTTTATTAGAGAGTGTAATTATAGCCTTCAACAGACTACCAGCCACGAGCTTACTACTTGAAAAGTGTTGCAAACAAGGACGGATCCAGAGGTGTGTCTCGGGGGGGGGGGGGGGGGTAATCTGGTGTGACTCGTCCCAAAGCACATTATTTTTTCATAATTTCGGTAATTTAAAGGCACATTCTGTACTTGATTGGCAGAATATAAATACAAATCAAATTTTTAAGTATTAATTTTTAAAAATTTACATTAAAAATAAATTTTTTTGCGAAAAAAAGGTATTTTTTTCAAGTCTCGGGGGAGGGGGAGGGGGGGGGTAATTACCCCCTTTCCCCCCCCCCTGTATCCGCCCTTGGTTGCAAAGCATCATCAAACTTTGAGCATCATGACATAGGTTTAATTATATTATATTACATATTATTATTATATAATTAGATATTACTTCATGTACCCGAAAAAAGATATAAGGGGGTGCCGCCGGGAGTAAGGGCACACTGAGCGCAAATCGGTGGATCCGGGGTTCAACTCCCGGTGGCACACGGGTATATGAAATAATATCTAATTATATAAATTTCCGTTTCGCGGCTTATCTACGCGATATATATAATATCTTAAATATTATATATAATTTCTTATTTACATATTATTATTACTCATCAAAATGATGTTATATAAATATTTAATATAATAATATATAATATAACAATCAGTCAGTGAGTTCTCTCTTTATATATATAGAGATAAATGTTAATTATATAAATTGTGTATTTTGTCGAAGCAAAAAATAAAAATCTCTTAACATAAATTACCGAAAAAACGGTATTTAAACCACCTATGAATACCAATATTACAAAATTGTACAAATGACTCAAAATATTGGTTTTCGGTATCCCGTATTGCATCCCTATATGAAAAAAAATCATTTCTTCCCAATCTTGAAACAAGAGATATATATCAATGAATTTTTATGAAAATAATATAATTATTAATATATAGGTCTATATAATTTTTTACCCAAGATATTTTTTTGGATCAGAGAATGAAAGTATTCAAATATCCTCAAAACAGCAACAGCATTCTCAACTAGAACATAGATTGATTGATTTGGTGTTGTAGGGCTTCTCTACACTGCAACTTCATAGATCTATTGTGCTCCCCGTGACATATGCCCACCCCTCAGGTCCTAGGTGCCTGTATCTGGAGGAGATTATATTCCTATTGCTCTAGTAGAGTCGCTCGACTTGGTTAACTTTTTGCGGCAAGCCGAAATTGAGTCTCATTTTAGCTCAAATAAGCCCCAGCTTATTTGCAGCTCCAATTAGAACATCCTCCTTAGCATGGATTGGAATTTGATTAAAGGGAAATAAATAAAGATGTGAAGGATGAAGAGATTCAAGATAAAGGTTATTGAGAGATCGCGAGAAGCTGCGGTTTGCACTAAATCATCTCGAGAAAATAAGCATAAATGCGTTGATACAAGAAATATATAAATCCTCTCCTCGGCGCTCAATAATATATTTAAAATATACTCTTCTAAAAAATAAATACTATGTTATTTGAAATGTATAAGTGACATTCTACAGTTGGGATCAAAAATGTTTTTTTTTTTTTTTTTTGAGAGTTTATTTTAATTATTAAAAATGTATAAAATTCTAAATTAACTAGACAAATACCAGGTTGGTATAAAAATGCAGAATGTAAATTTAAAATATTTAACAAATTTTCATTTTTATTTATTTATTTATTTATTTTTTTTTATTTTGATATGAGAAAGTTTTTCTATTAAACAATTGATGTTATTCAAAACATCACGAACCTTTGGAATTTGTACTTTAAATGTTTTTTTTTTTTTTCATATTCGGTAAGAATTAAATTCGAATGTACAATATGTTTTTTTATATATATATAAAAAAAAAAAAAAAATTATGAAAATAAATAAATAAAACTTGCGATAATATTTAGCAAAAAGCAAACTTATTTGCTAAGGTTGCCAGATTTTATTCAAAAGAGAGAATACTCGAGACTAATAGAATGATGAAACAGATGAAATATATATATAATTAGAAGGAGCCTTCTTGGAAACAGCAACCAGGTGAAATACAAAGCTTTTTTATTTATGTTCCCAAGAAGGCTCGCTCCCGACCCTTTCTTCTAATTAAATATCTACAGCTATTCAACTCAAGATATATAGACTATATACATTTAGAGATATAAATCCCCAAGTTCACATTCAACGTTCCTCGTTTTAATGTTAATAATAATGGGCCATTTCAATATAAGATTGTTTTGATTAAAAACTACTAGATATTTTCGTTCAAAATTGCAAATGATAAAAAAATTGCTAAATGCTGCCAAAAAATATACTGTATATATATACTAGGGATGTTCTGAAAGTAACTTTCTCTTACCTATACATACATGTGTGTATGTATAGAGAGAAAGTATTGGATTCATGTCAAAAATTCGATGTCGAGATTTTGATGGATATACACGTTTTGAGGTCCACTGAATAAAAAAAAAAGTGGTTTTCGCGACTGGTCTGTCTGTGAACAAAATATCTCAAGAATGAAAAGACCTAGGAGTTTGAAATTTTATATTTATATATATATATTTATTTATTTATTTATTTGTTTATTTTATATATATTATTATTTTATTTATTTATTACATATATTATTATTTATATATTTATATATATTATTATTTTATATATATATATATATATATTTATTTGCTACCCCCATGGAACGTGACTCCCCATTTCGACTGCTTATTCTGAAGTCGTTTTCCAGTACTGTGTGCACTTGCTCTGACTCAAGTATTTTTGTTGCCAACAATACCAATGATCTTATTTTAAACTTTCGCTAAACCCTCATCCAGAATACGATGAATTTTGGTCCCTAAGCCCATTTAGCAAGAAAACATATATTTTATAAATACATAAATTCAAAGCAGTGATGTGATTTTATGAAAAAGCATATTCTATACTAAATATATATCAGATCTAATCTCTCTGATCTTCATGTATCTCAGTGAAATTAAAAGAGACCAAAAGAATTTGCATTATTAAGTTAAGATCATATAATAACTCAAACATAATAGAAGATACTTTTTATTTATAAGTATAAAGAGAGGAAAAATTTTGCTCCTTTTTCTCAATATGTCTCTCTGTCGAAGCTCATTTAGACCGCGGCCTTATTTCTTTCAATTAATTTATTGCTTGCTTATTCAATTGAAATAAATTTTTGTCGCTTCGATTTTATATATATAGATATATATATATATACGGTATATATATATCAAAGCTGGGTACGAATACTTGTAAGATGTATCCGGATAACATAACGTCCTGACACTGCATACTTTTATAATATAATTTTATCTAAAATCGATAAAACTTTTTAAATAGCGAACTAGAGTAGTATTTCGACGATTTTATTGAAAACCTTGTGAATGCTTAGGTCTAAATATCAAATTTAGAAGCTTTTTTTTTTAAATTTATTTGAGATATTTTGTTCACAGACAGACTTAAACAAGCTTTAGTTTCCCATCGAATCCAAATACCAAAATTAATATATTTCTTTGGATATCCCGCGCGGGACGTTACATTGAATGAGGCTTATATGCCATTTCTAGAATCAATTTTTGAGAATTGGCAACCTTATCCAAATATAATTTGTGATATTTAAAAATTGAGCGTCATCAAGCTATTAAATAATTAATATATCGCAAGATATTGATAAAAAAAAATTAATGATCGTATTTAAAAAAAGCATTATCATACTGCTTCAAAAACGAAGCAGTTGTTTTTTTCTTTTAAAAAGGGATTACGTTTTAATATATTAAATATTATTACATACTTTGAAGGAATTTTGGAGATTCGAATGGATATGATCATGTGAAGCTCAATTGGATGAAATAAGGTGCTACCATGCTAAAGAGGATGCCAGTAAAGATACCTGTAATCAAAGCAGCCCCTCCGAACATGCCAGCTGTTGAACGATACTGAGGTTCTACACACCTGCAAAAACAAGTTTAAAAAATTCATTCAATTTTTTTATTTTAATTTATGTTTAAAATAGAATTTACCTTGGTGTATACATCATTCCCAACGAACTATAATATCCACTTGTAAGGCCCAAAAGGATGGCGCCTATCAAGTAAGCAATGTCCGAATGAATAAGAACTGGAATTGCCCTCACGACGCCCACTGGTTTATAATTACAGAGTAGGAAGAAGGGCAGGAACACAATTCGGATTAAAACCGGAAATACTAAGAATCGTTCGCCAGGCTAGAACAAATACAATTATTTCAATTATTTTATATATATATACATATATATATATATATACAAGGGTGTTTCAAAAAGAATATAAGTTACATATAGAAGGAACCTGAGAATAAAACCAGCTGCAAGTGGACGCCTCTCACTTCAATTTAATTTGTAAATATTTCGACCGGCATCACGCCTGGTCATCATCAGTACAAAAGAAATGATTTCTCGGAGGGCCCGTCAACCAATATGTTAAAAATATTTTCTTAGAAATTCAGAGAAGCAGGGGACTAATGCCAGCACGAGCGAACTTCATTTCTTTTGTACTGATGATGACCAGGCGTGATGCCGGTCGAAATATTTACAAATTAAATTGAAGTGAGAGGCGTCCACTTGCAGCTGGTTTTATTCTACGGTTCCTTCTATATGTATATGATCCAGCAAGTTATAATCGTAAGAATATACGTATTTCGAATGCATCTATTTATTAAACTTTAAGATATACGAATATTCATTTCTAATTTTAAAACAAAAGAAACAATAGACCTTTTTTTCTTTGTTTGATTTAAGTAATTTTTAAAATCAGAAAAAGTGCAAGTAGTCTTCTTAAAAAAATTGCAAGGCTCTAAAATGGGGTTGGGCTAAACTTGATTGTTTGTTAAATGATTTTTCATCTTGATAAAGAACTTTTCCGTGTTTTTTTTTAAATGTTTTACTCATATTTCTCCTGTATATTTATCCGATATCTGGATCCAATTGGCTTTCCGGGCATTTTTTTAAACAAATAAAAAGAATAGAGAAAGCAAAAATTCGAAGTTTCCTTTCAAGATATAAAAAAAATAACTTAACAAACGGTCAAGTTCGTGCCTTGAGTTATGATTATCTAATTGTATGCCAAATTTTATTAAAATTGATGCTAATCGATTCAGTGGCGTAGTGAGGGAGGAGCAAGGAGGGTCATCATGCCCCGGGCGCTACTCACAAAGGGGCACCAAATGGTCCGCAAAACAAAAAATTGCTGGATAATTTTTATTTTTATTATAATTGATTTCTGGATGATCATATACATTTTAAAATCTAGTCTTGTTTTCTCAACAACATTTTTTGTCTCAAATTTATAGTCTAGCTTGAGCCTATGACTTTATTTATTTATTAATTGGGGGGTGGGGGGTGCTAAAAAGGTATTGTGCCCCGGGCGCGAGTTAAGCTCACTACGCCACTGAATCGATTCCATATCGATGAAAAAGTCAAAGATGGAAAAAGAAGAAAAGTGCTTACCCATGCAAATAAAGTTGCTAATGAACTTCCAAGCATAGCACAAAGATTAAATGTTAAAAAACAAGTCACTGGTGTGAAATATAGATCCGATATAAAGAAATCAGGATCGGACATCTTAATATCTGAAATAAATTAAAATTTCATTAATACCAAGATAAACAATTGTTATTTTACATTTCTATGATATTGTTTATCACAAATATTAAATTAAAAAGACTCTGATGTTCAGAAAAAACTATCCTAATCGTAATTTAAAATAAAATTATACAAAAAAAAATAAAAAAATCAGTGATTTTTCTCAAAAATTCGAAAATTGCTCTAGTTTCTACAAAAGTAAACTTTAATCGAAAAAATTATTTTTCCCTTTATTTTTAGGGTATGAGAAACGAAAATTTCATATGTAGAAGCCAGAAACATACATATGTTTGAACTAAGAAATGAAGACCGTACGTTTTTGTTTGCTCTTTTTATCCCATAAGTATGGAAAAGTATTTCGTCATCTTTCATTTCCTCAAAAAGGCATTTCAGTAATAATATTTTACGTCTACTCAACAGTCTTTTAAAACTCATTTTACAAATCGTACAATTGTACACGTTCCGAGCAAAATGGTATCAACAATTAAACTTTCAACGATTATCGTTGAACGATGATAGTCTTGAGAGTTGCACCGAGGAAAACGTACCCCAAATGGCCATAATAATGATTAGATTGTTGTTCTGTTTAATGTGAATCGATCTTAAAATTAAAATTTAGATAATATATATATATATATACCCGAATGGACGGCCGGAAAAATGGCAAGTGTAACGAAAAATATAAAAAATACGTTGAAAAGTTGTGGTAGGCACTGTTTGAAGATGTACCAATAAGGTTGGGACTGAGACACTCCTTGGTTTAAGGCCTCACGACACCTTGTATCTTGTTCTTTTTCATATTTAAGCTCATGATAACGATAATATCGCTGAAAAATATACACACAAAAAATTAGTTGGTTTGGAAATTATTCATATATATATATATATATATATATGATTATTTAATTTGTAATTATTTCTTTTTGCTATCTTACTATAAAAAAAATGTCGAATTTTTATGAGCAAGATAGTTTTTAATGGTTGGGGTTCTTGCCAAATACGGCAGTGGGCAGGCTCTGTCCCCAATTTTTTTTTTTTTTAATTATTATATAGCTTATAGGCTGATGAATATTTATAATAGGTTCTTTCAAGCTTTGATAATTTTTCCAATGATCATTAAAAGGTTTCAGCCACCCATTCTGCGGGCTTCTTCAGGTACAATTCAGCTAAGATTACAAAGGTTGTTACATCTTTGACAATGCTTGTCACAGATGTAACAACCTTTGTAATCTTAGCTGAATTGTATTAAAGAAGGCCGCAGAATGAGTAGCTGAAACGTTGTAATTTTTACAAATAAATCACAGTTTAACCGAAAATCAAATTCTTTTATTAATTATTTGATTTTGATTTTAAATGAAAATTATTTCTAAGAAACAGGGGCGTATATAAGGGGGGGGGGCGAGGGGGCCCGGGCCCCCCGAAATTTCCCAAACACATATACATATATAGGGATATATAGACATCAACGCAACAAATTTTTCCGTTGGATGGAAAACTTTGGTTCCGCAAAGGAAAAAATGTTCCGCAAAAAATTTCGTGTGAAAAAAAAATTAGTTTCTTAAAAAAAAAATTTTCCGCAGAAAAATTTTCAGTTCGGGCCCCCCCCCCCCGAAAAAAATTTCTATATACGCCCCTGCTAAGAAATTAATAAGGCAGCCGAAAGCCAATGAAAAAATATTCTTCTTTTACCGCTTTATTTAATACAAATGTCAACGTTTCGGCCCATCCTTCCGGCCTTCATCAGGACATGTGTTTGCCTCGAGCTTAGAGGGGCTTTTGGTTACCCTAGGTGCGATCATTTGTCGGATAGCATGACTTCTGGTTCAAGAGTGATGATGAGCACTCTGATGTGATCATTCTGTGTAATGATGATCACTCTTGTACCAGAAGTCATGCTATCCGAATAATGTTCGCACCTACAATAGTTCAGAGTTGCCAAAAGCCGCTCTAAGCTCGAGGCAAAACATAGCACATGTCCTGATGAAGGCTGGAAGAATCGGCCGAAACGTCGACATTTTGTATATTAAATAAAGTAGAAAAAGAAGAATATTTTTTCTTTATATGCTTTCTGCTGCTTCATTCCGCCTCATTATTAATTATACATTCAGCCACCACTCCTTGCAATTAATTTCCAGGAAAATTTAAATAAAAATTTAAGAAAAACAAACTGGTCTTTAGATCTAGCAAAAATATTTATAATTTTGCAATTAATTCAAAATTTATTGCATTTTTTTTAAATAGGCAAAAAAGAGAAGAGAAGAAATTAAAACAACGCAATTCTAATTTTTTCCTATGACATAATAATAAGAATAATAAATAATAGAATATTTTCTCAAGCATACATACGTTAAGTGGGAGAGCAAAATACGTGTCAAAACATGTTAAGAGTATAAACAGCGCAGTAATAAAATAATAAATTGCTGCTGTACGAGCATTAGGAGCTGCCCAAATTGCAATAATATTTATCAACGCCGTAAAAGTACCTGAGATGTTCTGTAAAAAAAAAAAGAAAATTATTTATAGATATTGTTAATTCATTAAAATAAAAAAGTAGTCAAAGAAAAAAAAAATTCATTTAATAAATAATTAATTATAGTTAGTTTTGTGAAATTAGAAGATTACTAATTGAGGAAAGAAAATTAAATGTTTATCTTGTAAATAATTAAATTAAAATGATGTTAATGAAACAGCTGTTCTAATACATTTTCAGACATAAATAATTATTTTACATAACATTATTGTGCCATAGAATTTTCTTTGTCTCGATATTGTCATTTTAAATGATTCTTTTGATCTTTAAAAATCAACCCTGAATTTTGAAACAACCCTTTATTCCTCAGTCGAATTTATTTATTTATTTATTTAAGGTCTTTTTCGGCATATAAGGCCATTTAAACCCCATCAGTATTTATTTCAAATGATTGGTATCCACAGAGGCGTAGTCAGGAATTTATGATAGAGGTTCAAGACAGGACCCCCCCCCCCTCCCCCTCTCACACGGTATATATTTTAAAAAATTTGCTACAGTAAATAAATTACAACCTTTACATTAGTATGATTCGTATGATTCAACTAATCTACTGATAAAATTACTGATACTACGGAAAAAACACCAGAAAATACTTTTCTTTTTAAAAATACAATACAATTGCAAAATTGTTAGCTCAAATAATTAAATTTTTTGTATTATAGAGCTTAAATATCTAGTCATAGCTTGGGTCCCATGGGGGGGGGGGTCCCTTGTGGCTACGCCTATGGATATCCAATTCAATTAAAATTCAATTAAAATTTCTGGCCTGGGACGGGATGCGATTCCTTGACACCAGAAGCTAATGTTCTACTTCGGAGCCATAGGTCAAGAGCAACAAGGACTCTTATTAGTGAATTAAGGACAACAGGTCCTGAATATTAATATCCACCAGTGGAATTAAAGAAAAAATTCTGAAATCGAACCAGGAATCTTCTAAAATATTCAATTTTATTTGGCAACTTAATATATTTTTAAAAATTAATCTAATTATCTCTTTGACTGCTTTAAATTACAAATATAAAAACAATCAATAATTACTGATCCTAAAATTATGGCCCCAGAGAATTTAAAAGGCAATTTAGCTGCTAAGCCGAAAACAGTATTCTGATAGATGCCGTTTGCCACTGGAAGAAAAAAAAGAAATAATTAATATTTTTAAAATAATATTAATAAATTATTTATAAATGAGGTAAGAGATGATGACTCAACTGTTAAGAACGATGACTGTAGTCATTGTGGTCCAAAAGAAGGCTCCTGGCCAATCGGAGGTATCACTCATTGCAAAAACTACAGTGAGAATGAATATGACAACCTCAATCATAATACTCCAAACAATCCTCGTAGTGAGATTTCCTCTAGATCAAAATATATAGTTGGTTAAAAGGTCTGTGAAAACCTATTTAAGGTATTTGAAGTTATATTATATATACATATAAAAAAACAACAAATTAAATTATAGAATGGAAGAGAGCAAGTACGGGGGTGCAGCAATAAATAGAGCCTTTGGATACCAAATGCCGAAAAGAAAACTTTTATCTTCAAATACCTTATTGGATAGTTTAAAATTAAAATAATTAAAAGAAAATATTTACCCAATTGATATAAAAATGTTAAGCCAGTTAAAAAGTAGATTCGGAATTTGTGCCGCAAATCCAATATAAGATAAAAAATTTTTAGCGTATGTAGTATCTCCATGTGTATAATCTTTACTAAGTTTATAATCTACAAAATACTATTAAAAAAAATATAAATATGTATAAAATATATTAATTACATTAAGATATTCTCCAAACTAATTACCGATTTGGCGTTGATGAACATGTTCCATGGCATAAGAATTCCAATCCCATGAAGCACGAATATTAAATAAATTAAATTAAATCTGAAAAAAAAAAAAATAAATATATATATATATATTAATTAATTAATATAAGCCCACGGGGCTTGGAGTAGTTGGTAGTGTGTCTACCTTCTATACCGAACGTCGCGGGTTCGGACCCCAGGCAGTCCGATAATTTTATTTAAGGCATTTGGATACCAAATGACTTAAATAAAAATGCCTGGACCCCAATATGTATAATACTCATTAACGGATATCGTTTAAAGTCTTAAATGGCCTAAGTTGCCGAGAAGACTGTGTGAATGAGTGTGTGAATGTGAGTGTGAATGAGAAAAAAGTGTGAATGTTTAAAAAAAAAAAAAAAAATTAATATAAATTCTTTCTTTTCAACTATACTAATGAACCTGTGGTAATATTTGGGTGTAAATTAATTAATAAAATAAGAAATTATTAAATCAGATAAATATCCTTATTTGTTTGAAATGAGTTGAAAAATTCGTTTTTTTCTTCATGTCGGTGAATCCAATCTTATATAATAGGAAAGCTCTATAAGCTGGAAAGGACCATTAAAGTTAAGTATCCCTGATAAAGAAGCATTCGTAGGGAAAATAAAATTCGATTAAGATGGCCTAGAATCTGGTAAAAAAAAAATCTATAAAATTGAAAGGGTTATTTCTTAAATTTGCAAATTTTACTTCCTAGTTTACATATTAACTTTGCCCAACAAAACCGTAGGTTGGATAGGTATAGTTAATGTAATCGTAAAAAAAATCGAAATTGAACTGAAACTGCCAAAATGCGTTTTGAGGTCCCCTGAATCCATTAAGTAATTTTTGGAATTATGTGTGTGAGTCTGTGTGTATGTCTGTGGTAATTTTTTTCGTCAATGAAAACTCAAAAACTATTTATTTAATTGTTTTATACTAGTAAACTAGGGTTTACCCCTAGTAAAGGCCAAGAAATGAAAAGCTTTTGGTCCATTAGGGGTGGGGGCAATATTTTTTTCTTACATAACCTATAATTTTTTTTAAATATTCAGAAACTAGACTTTCTCACGAGTAAAATGATATATAATATAATAAACATCGGATCATTAAGGGGGGCTCTAGAGGGGGGAGCAATATTTTTTTCTTGAATAGAGGGTGGGCCAAGTTGTGCGCTCGGCTTAATCCGACCCTTTATTTTTTTTCCAAATATGGTTCCGAGGAAGTTCACTTTTAAGGGGAAGCTGGTATGATATGTTAATTTACCTATCCCGTGGTGGATTCATTTCCAATCGTGCTCGTTCCATAGTGACTCCTTTGAAGTTGAGCTCGTCATTGGGTAGATTGGTCTCCTCCCATGCAGGCGTTAGTCTCACAGGTTCAATAAGTGGTCCAGTCCTTTCAAAAAGAGGCTGCTTCTCTGTGGCATCTCCAGCGCCGCCTCCTGTTATCCCTGCCAGAAAACCAAAGTCATTAATTGAATCATTCTTTAGTAAACAAGCACAGGAATGTTCTTTATAGTCTAATAAATTATCATCTACATATTATACTAGATTGATTTGGAAAAAATTAAAATCCATTTCTTTGAGGAATAATCTAAAAGGGACATTCTAAAAATAGTTACAGAATAAATACAACTGTCAAGAACAAGCTATGCTTCGTACTGAAATAAAAATAGATTAATTCTAAAAATTAAAAATCTGGTGTGACTGGTCACAACTTACTCTAGTTGTGTTCTGTGCTGTCACACTAGATTTTTCGTGTCGACATATATTTAGTTTTCGACAGTATGGTATATATATATATATATATTTTTTTTTTTAACAGTCACACTTTTTTCTCATTCACACAGATTTCAATAGCAAAATGAGAATATACATTTTAAAAAGGATCTCAAAAATAATTGATTTTTGAATTTTAATTAAAATCGTTGGAGTGAATTTTGAGAGAATCGAAAAAAACTGAAAATAATTCTATAATTAAACACAATGTTCTTTTGTTCAAAAATAAAAATAATGTAGTTATTACGTTAAAAAAAGGTATATTAAAAGATATAAAAAACAAAACTTGTACAAATGTAACTTTTTAATTATTTTGGCAAAATTTGAGCCTTATGCGCGAGACTGGAAGATATCAAATTCAAACAATGTTTTTAGGCTCTTTTTGAAGACATTACAAACTATTACATTAAGAAAATATCTAATTCAAAAATTTAAAAAGAAATCGCAAATATGAAGTTTTTTTTTATATTTTATTGTCAAACTTTAGGGCCTATGCGCGACCGGAAGATGTCAACCGATTTTGATAATTTTTATTTCTTTTTTTTTTTGTCTATATAATTCGCAACTTTTCCGTGCTAGCCCGAAATAAAAAAAATGAGTTTATTCGGCCTACCCTAATATACAGTGTATACATTCCTAAATAGTAATTAAGATGTATTATCCATAAACAACATTCAGAAAGTTCAAAGTACGAAAAGAAATGTGCTCTCTGTTGCCAAAAAATTAGATAACCATTAAAATACAAAAATAATTTTTCTATTATGAAATCTAAAAATGAATTTTTTTTTAAAAGGATCAATTATTAATATTTCCGGATGAAAAATTTTGATTATTATTCATGAATAATTGTCTTTGGCGATTAAAGCATTAAGGGGGATGAGATTCAAAGATCATAAAATAATAAATTTCTTTCAATTAAGATAATTAAATTTAACTATTTTTCGAGATTTATTACATTTTAAGTTTGAATGTAAAATTTTAGGATAGAGGAGACGTCGATTCGTTTCATCCTCCCTCTGCAAGTTTAAGATTGTTATTAATAGAATTTGACGTTTGTAGTAAAACAATTTCGTATATTTTCTAGTGTTATTAAAAATGAATAGTAAATTCATTTTTATTTTTGTAAAAAATAGGGAGTATTACATCTTGTATTTTTGTAAAAAATAGGGAGTATTACATCTTGTATTTTAGCCAACCAGTGAAGAAGTCCTACAGCAACGGGACGAAACATTATCTGGGGTCATATAAAATTTTGTTAACAACTTTTGACATTTAACGAAATTCTTGGTCCAAATCCTATTGAATATTGTGAAAAAGGTTCCTTAGCTTCATCTACTTTGAATAGTAAATGTAATAAGTTAGAAATATGACTACGATATGTTACCCATCAAATATCAAAAATTTATCACATCCTCTTGATTTATTTATATTTATTTGAGTGGATGAATGGTTATAATTTTCATAGAATGCTCAAACAGCTTAAGTGATAAAAAAAAAAATTTATCATCTGTTTTTCAAGCACTAATTGCACTCTTCATTTAGATAAACAAATTGGTGTTGACAAATTTATGCTTAATGACATTCCCAATCTTAATTTTTTTCAAATTCACATTAAATTATTAAATTGTCAGCTGCCTTTACTTATTATTCTTCACTCTAAGTAAATAAATAGCAAATTTGATCTTCTATTTGTAATAAAAAAATACATTCAGACTGTAGACATATATTAACAATCCATGAGAAAATTACAAAAATTATATTTATTAATAAAGAAAAAATCTAAGGGCCTTACAATAAAAAAAACCTTATTTTAATTTAATATCTTTTAATATATATCAAAAAATTAGTTTTCTATTATTTGGCTAGAAAAAGGAAAATGTTCAGAAATATCTAAATTAATAAAATAATTTTAATTGGTGTAAAACAGAACCAGTAGGCAGAACCCATAAATATTTATCGATATTTTTTTAAACCAATTTTAGAAATACAAACTCTTTGACCTGATTGAAAGGAAAATTAACAAGAATTGAACAAAAAAAAAAAAACTTAAGATGCTAATTCCGTCAGTTTTGCTCTGTTCTGGCTTGATCTATTTTAAAACAAAAAGGTCTGTGAATGCTTCGTCTAGAGTGAAACCAAAATGCAAAAAATATTTTTCTTTGTATTGAGATTAATACTCTAAGGACAAAACAAAAATAAAATTTGAGAGCCATGAGAGAAATTGAATGTAATTCTATTTCATTTGAATTTCTTTTATATGAAAATGAGGCCAAGTACCATTTAAAACAAACAAAAAAAAAAAAAAAAAAAAAAAAAATTTAATTGATCTTAAAAGGATTGCAATATCAACAGGAATTGATTAATCATTGAGAGGTAATTTGATTTTGAAATCAAGAGGATGTAAAGTGATGTCATCAGGTAGAAAGAGACAGCAAAACGATTGAACTAATTTGGACTTGAATTTAGTTTGTAAATGTTTTAAAAAAAATTTTAATTAAGAATTAATTATCAAAACATTACATAGAGTTTAATTAAATCTTTCCCTTTTCTTATTTAAATGAAATAAAATATTTTTTAGCAGTCAAAGCTCGATTTAATTTGGTCAAAGTAGTTAGATATTTCAAGTTTACTCCCTTCACTAGGCAACCAGGCTAACCTCTCCGATTGGTGTGTCACCTATTTTCAGTATTTAAGATTTTTATTCCCCTACTATTGCCCCTACTATATGTTCAGATTGGATTCGACAATCAAAATAATCTCTATATTCTATAGTATATAAAAGCGTTTACGGGTCGTGGGGTCAAGTTAATTATAAATTAAATGCTGATAAGACAGATATAATTTGAATAATGTTTTAGTAGTTGGCGACTAATAGAAATGTTAACGAAAGTGTAAATTAAGTTTGGCAAAAGAATAGTTAACACAATATTGTTCAACACAGCAAAGAGAAAGGCGTGAAGGAAAAATATTTTATATAGGCCAAAAAATTTGATTTAGAAAAAATAAATATTAAAAATTGTCTCATGGTAAAAGGTTCTATCGAATCCGATATAGGAAAGAAAATGGAGGAGAGTAATAAGTTATAATTAAATTTAAATATTAAAAAAATCAAGACTATTACTGGATTTTGGCCGAAATATAAACATGATGAATGAACTGTAATTGGGAAGGGTTAGGATGATAATACATTAAAACTAGGAACCGACCGAATATTCGGTTTCGGTTACGGTTTCGGCCAAAAATCATGGTTTCGGCCAAAAAGTAGCCGAAACTTGAGTCTTAAAAAAAAAAGGTCAAATGATTTGCACTTGAAGGAGAAAAAATTTTTGTCTCCCTAAAAAAAGGTAAAATGATTTTCACGGAGGGGAAAAAAATTTCAAAAAAAAAAAAAATATAAATTTTTTTATAGGAAATACAAGTTTCGGTTTCGGTTTCGGCCGAAACTAAGGTTGAGGCCGAATATTCGGTTTCGGCTGAAAATCTTGTTTCGGTCGGACCCTAATTAAAACTAAAATTTATTTTATCGCCACTATACAAGGGCGGATCCAGAGGTGTTTCTAGGGGGGGGGGGAGAATCTGGTGTGACTGGTCGCACAACACATAATTTTTTCTTAATTTCAGTAATTTAAAGGCGCATTTTGAATATGTTTGCCATAATATAAATACAAATAAATTTTTTAAGTATTAATTTTTAAAATTTTACATTAAAAATAAATTTTTTTGAGAAAAAAAGTATTTTTTTTTTCAAATCTCGGGGGGAGGGGTAATTATCCCCTTTACCCCCCCCCCCCTGCCACTATAATAGCCGCACTTTGGGATTACTCAAAATGAAAATAAATATTTTTTCCTTATAGGATATCTATAAAAAAATACAGTATATAGGTAAGAGAAAGTAATAAATCCTATGTGACTAGTCGCACAGCATATAACTTTCTTCTACCTTCGGTATTCGAAAGTTGTGTTCTCTGTTTGTTGATTTTTTCTGTCGATATATATTGCAATAATTAGTTTCCGCGAGTACGGTACTGAATATTTGAATTCAAGATATACAATTTATAAACATGGGAAAATAATTATATTCTTTTACCATGGCAACCATTTCTCCTATCTTTCCTATGGAGTACAAGAGTAAAGTGTGCTTCAAAAGATTTCAATAGCAAAATGAGAATATACATTTTAAAGAGCATCTAAAAAATAATTGATTTAAACAAAATCATTGCAGCGAATTTTGAGAAAATAGAAAAAAACTGAACAAGTACCATCTATTGCAATAGTATTGAGAATAAAGCCAGGAAGTTAGGCAGCCCAAATGGCAGCTGGTCTGTCTAAGAAATATCTTTTTCAAAGCAGACAATAGGGCGATCGCCCTTTATTACCATACAAATTTATCTTTTTAATATATTAGTTAACGTGTGCCATTTGGACTGCCTAACTGCCGGGCTTTATTTTCAATACTATTGCAATAGATGGTACATCAGTAAAGTAGTACTCTTTGGCCGAATTTCATTAAAAGCTTATTTTTACGCCTCAGGGGTACCTAATTTAAATATAAAATTTCAATCTCCTAGCTCAATTCCTTTAAATTGAACACAGACAGACCATTATGCGAAAACCACTTTTTTGGATTCAGGGGACCTCAAAACGTGTATATCCATCAAAATTTCAACATTGGATTTTTGACATATATAGAGGTAAGAGAATGTAAAAACTAGCGAGCATCAATTATTCACATAGATATTGTATAATATTTTGAACAAGAGTATAATTTTCCTTCTTTTAATAATAGGCAGAAAATACTTAATAATAATACTTAATTGTGGAATTTTTTCAATTATTTTTACAGAGTATATATTAATACATAAAACAAAATGATAAAATATATTATTCAAATTCACTCTGATTAAATAAATCGATATATTCATAAATTACATTTTGTGTATTTAAGATAATTTATATATTTGCTGAAGAGGAAAGAATAATGGGAAATATCCAAGGTTAAAACTGATTTTATTTAAATAGAATAGAATAAAAAATAAATGTGATGATTAAGCAAACTGAAAGATTGAAGTATACTAAATTTGCATTTAGGCCTAATAAAAGGTAAGAATGAAAGACACAAGATTAGGAGAAAAAATGTGATTAAAAATTGAATGAATTTATATAATTTATTCATCTTTGTCTTGGATGAAAAGACGAAGGTTACATGTGGAGAAGAAAGTAAAGTAAGTTATTTATAGATGAGATCACGTATTAAATGGCAACCGGATGGTTGCTTGCCTCCCTACTGACGGATTAAATAAACTTCTTGTTATCATTTGTTGATACAAGAGTCTTTAGAAATTTATTTGATGAAAAAAAAAAAACATGGGAGAGAGGAGAGTTAACACCTTTTTAACTCATATTATAAAAATAATCAGACATAATCACTCAGCCCAAGTAATATTCATAAAAACATTAGGGTGGGCCGAAAAAATATTTTTACTTTCTCGTATAAAATATAAAGAGAAAGTATTGTAATTGTCAAAAAATTCGACTTCTAGATTTTGATGTTTCTCCACGTTTTAGAGTAAAAAAAAAAAAAAAAAAAAAAAAAAAAAACATTTTTGGCATTTGGGATTTCAAAAATTAAAAAAATAATCGCAAAAATGAAGTTTTTTTCATATTGTGTCAAACTTTAAGCCCTATGCGCGACATATCAACCGATTTTGATCTTTTTTTTTTTTTTTTTTTTGTTTGTCGATATAATTCGCAACTTTTCCGCTATATTACAACTTCAAAATAAAAAAATATGAGATTTTTCGGCCCACTCTAATAAACATATTTTCGATTCATTGCTCTGGGGGCTAAGGTATGTGAGTTCGGAATACAAGAAGCCCGATAAAAATTTATTTATATCAAAAATTATTTATATCAATTGGAAACCACTCTAGTACAACATCACAAGTGTGAGGTTTTGCTTCACATTTTATTGAATGAAACAAAAGACGACGATAGTTGAACGCCGGAAGGGCAAAGTTCCAAGGTTAAAGAGAAATTATTTTTTCGTCTATTGCAAATGTTAACGTCAATTATCATCATTTAATGAGATAATAAATAAAGGCTTAAAATTTAAAACAATCGAACGAATTTGCCAACAAATACAGAAAAAGTTAGATTATATTATACAATATTAAAAATTTCAAATTTGATTATAATACTTCCCCCCTTTGGAATGGATGTTAGTATCAGGATATTAATACTATCGGTAGTAATAACTAGAGAGTAATGATGAGGTTTTTGAATGTTTGATGCTCTACACGTTTTCGGAATATTGGGTCGGATACGTTAAAAGACAAAGCTGCTCATATTTCCTGTTTGCAAGCCTGTTTGTTAATAAATGGGCCAATGCTGTAAATATTATTTCACAAAGGTGTGAAAAGTTGAAAAGTGAAGAATATTTTATGCGTCTTTTCAGATGAAACGGGATATTCCTGTTTAACAGAAATATAAAACTTCTTAAAAGAGAATATTTCATTTTTAAGGTTCATGTGATTTTTTTTAATTTCTTATTCCAGCTATATTTAATATATAAATTACTAATTCGATTTAAATGTTCTAATCAAATTAAAAAGGGCTAAACCATTTGAACCATTGTCACTGGTGGCATAGCACACAACTTTCTCTTACTTTTGGTAATTGAAAGTTGTGTTCTGTCCTTGTAACACCTTGTGTCGACATACCAGGTAAAGTGTTCATTAAAAGATTCTAAGGGCACATGAGAATATAATTACATTTTAAAGATGATCTAAAAAATAATTGATTTTTGAATTTTTATCAAAATCTTTGGAGCTGAAAGAGTGCATCAGTAAAGTATTAGTACTTTTTGGCCGGTTATGTTCAAAAGCTTCGTGTTACGTCTCAGGGGGGTACCTAACTTTAAAATTTCAACCTCCTAGATCTTTTTGTTCTTGAGATATTTTGTTCACAGACAAACACATACAGACAGAGCATGTTGCAAAACCCACTTTGATGGACTCAGGGGACCTCAAAACGTGTATATCCTCGAAAATAATTTTTGGCGTGAAACCAATACTTTCTCTCTATGTATAAACAAACCTATATAGGTAAGAGAAAGTATAAAGAATGTGAGCTGATTTTAGTAATTACAAAAGGTGGTTTTAATCCTACATTGCCTCAAATAATTTAAGTAGTAAAACCTTTTTCTATTAATAGAGCGGGCGCTGGAGGTAGTTGAGTATGCAAAATTTGAGGACCGAATTCTGACAATGGATTTGGGCTAAGAATAGCTCCCAGAATAAGGATCCGGATCTTGCCGGGCCAATTTTTGGTCCAATTTTTTTTTACCCCCACCCCATAGGAAATCAATGGAGTGCATGCTAAGATGATGTGAAGATTTGCAATTATGGTCAAATTCGAGTACTTAAAACCTCAAACAATGAAAAAACTGTCTTGTCAGCAACTGAGGGGATCTTCTAGAGTCCCCTGAGAAGTACTATCTTGCCACCAGTTGTGGTGGTCCCCTCTAACCCCTTCATCTCTTTTCTCTCTCTTTGTTATAAATTTAAATATACGGCTTTAACACCATGCCAAATTGTGGGGACCGGCAATTATGTTCATAATCCACTACCTGGTATCCCAATCAATGAAAAATACTATCTTGCCGCCAACTGCGGTGGTCCCCTCTAACCCCTTCACCTCTTTTATCTCTCTCTTTGTTATAAATTTAAATATACGGCTTTAACACCATGCCAAATTGTGGGGACCGGCAATTATGTTCATAATCCACTAGCTGGTATCCCAATTAATGAAAAATACTATCTTGCCGCCAACTGCGGTGGTCCCCTCTAACCCCTTCACCTCTTTTATCTCTCTCTTTGTTATAAATTTAAATATACGGCTTTAACACCATGCCAAATTGTGGGGACCGGCAATTATGTTCATAATCCACTACCTGGTATCCCAATCAATGAAAAATACTATCTTGCCGCCAACTGCGGTGGTCCCCTCTAACCCCTTCACCTCTTTTATCTCTCTCTTTGTTATAAATTTAAATATACGGCTTTAACATCATGCCAAATTGTGTGGACCGGCAATTATGTTCATAATCCACTAGCTGGTATCCCAATTAATGAAAAATACTATCTTGCCGCCAACTGCGGTGGTCCCCTTTAACCCCTTCACCTCTTTTCTCTCCCTTTATTATACATTTAGATGTACTGTCTTAAAACCATGCCAAATTGTGGGGACCGGCAATTATGCTCATAATCTACTACCTGGTGTATTTATAATAAAGGGAGATAAAAGAGGTGAAGAGGTTAGAGGGGACCACCACAACTGGTGGCAAGATAGTATTTTTCATTGATTGGAGCACCAGGTAGTGGATTATGAGCATAATTGCCGGTCCCCACAATTTGGCATGATGTTAAGGCCGTATATTTAAATTTATAACAAAGAGAGAGAAAAGAGGTAAAGGGGTTAGAGAGGACCACCGCAGCTGGCGGCAAGATAGTATTTTTCATTGATTGGGATACCAGCTAGTGGATTATGAACATAATTGCCGGTCCCCACAATTTGGCATGATGTTAAAGTCGTATATTTAAATTTATAACAAAGAGAGAGATAAAAGAGGTGAAGGGGTTAGAGGGACCACCCAGTTGGCGGCAAGATAGTATTTTTCATTGGTTGGGATACCAGCTAGTGGATTATGAGCATAATTGCCGGTCCCCACAATTTGGCATGATGTTAAAGCCGTATATTTAAATTTATAATAAAGGGAGAGAAAAGAGGTAAAGGGGTTAGAGAGGACCACCGCAGCTGGCGGCAAGATAGTATTTTTCATTGATTGGGATACCAGCTAGTGGATTATGAACATAATTGCCGGTCCACACAATTTGGCATGATGTTAAAGCCGTATATTTAAATTTATAACAAAGAGAGAGATAAAAGAGGTGAAGGGGTTAGAGGGGACCACCGCAGTTGGCGGCAAGATAGTATTTTTCATTGATTGGGATACCAGGTAGTGGATTATGAACATAATTGCCGGTCCCCACAATTTGGCATGGTGTTAAAGCCGTATATTTAAATTTATAACAAAGAGAGAGAAAAGAGATGAAGGGGTTAGAGGGGACCACCACAACTGGTGGCAAGATAGTACTTCTCAGGGGACTCTAGAGGATCCCCTCAGTTGCTGACAAGACAGTTTTTTCATTGTTTGAGGTTTTAAGTACTCGAATTTGACCATAATTGCAAATCTTCACATCATCTTAGCATGCACTCCATTGATTTCCTATGGGGTGGGGGTAAAAAAAAATTGGACCAAAAATTGGCCCGGCAAGATCCGGATCCTTATTCTGGGAGCTATTCTTAGCCCAAATCCATTGTCAGAATTCGGTCCTCAAATTTTGCATACTCAACTACCTCCAGCGCCTGGTCTATAAAGAATTATAAAATAAAATAATAAATTAAAAATTAAAAAATTAGTAATTTTTTTTGTTTGTGTGAAGACATTGGAGGACCCTTTCTACCCTGAATATGCAACTGATAAAGAAATATAATTTAGTAATTAAAAATCAAAAAGGCTCAACGTAAAGCATATTAACTAGCCAATCTAAGTATGTATCTTGGCATGCATTCAATGGATGATGTAGACAGGATTTCCGTTAGGGAAGGGGGACTTTAGGTACTAACCGAATTTTGATTTCAATTGCATGTTATGTAATTATTTAATTTTCACACTTTTATAAAAATGTTTTAAGAGACTTTGGAAGAATGGTAAGGAACTTTCTTTCTATAGGGAATTTTTATTCTCATGCATAAAATTAACATGTTTAGTGAGTGACACTATTAAAATACCATGCTTTTTTTAATAGTTTCATTGATTTTAAGAAAAAATGAGTTTTTTGGGGAAACTTTCGTGATTCAAGCCTAGAATCTTGCTATAAAGATTTCCATCTTTTATAAAAAAAAAAAAAAACATATAGGAATTTTATAGCGTTACAGCATGGAGTGCCAAAGCCCCCCATCTGTTTTTATAAAAAATATTTCGTAATTCAAGAAAATTTTAATTTTTTTTTATAAAAACAATAAAATAATCACAGAGAATACATGGCTGGGATTTAGACACTCACTGTACATGCTCTCTATCTTATCTAAAGTAATAATTAACAATTATTCATTCAAAGGTCTAGAATCTTGTTGTTGTTCTTGTTGTTAGATACAAACTCTAAATTTTAAGTAAAATAATAGTAATAACTCTCGCATACTTTTGACTTTGAAATTTAAATTAAATCCATCATACAGGTTTTAAATTTAGAATTTAAACGGCAGTAAATTTTTGAATAAGTAATTGTTATAAAATCAGGGAATAATAAAAGAAATAAAAGAGCAAATGTAAATATGCAAAGTGTTTTAAATATAAATACATTTCTGACTTCACTGAATTACAATACAAAAAAGATAATTAAATAAACACGTTAAAAAGTGCAAATTATGAGAATGAATAATCGAGATCAATAATGTCTTCGTAGAAATTATAATGACGAATACATAAAATTTTCATAGTACTTTTTGAATACTTATATATACCAGGGATAGGCATCCTTTTGAATGACACGGGTCAGAATCAATTTTCATTTCCTTCGGAAATCTTAATAATTAATCGACACATTTTTCTGAATTTTGGAACAGAAATTTTGCAGTTGGTCCCCGAAACCCAACCCAAAAAAAATTATAACATTTATGAAAAATATATACAGTGGGTAATTTAAGTCAGCCCTTATGTATTTTCTCATGTGATTATTTAATTAAAAAAATTTTTTTTTTTTTAATATGAAAAATTCGTAATGTATTTTATGGTTCAATCGTAGAATAGAATTCCAATAAAGATCTCTTACTTCTTTTTATTAAAACAATGAAATTATCACATGATAAACGCATGAGTGTGTTCTAATATTGTCCCTCCACAGTACCTGGCATGGAATAATGAAATTTTTCAAGAAAAGAAGTCATTTGAGATAACAAGTGTGTCAATGTTTGAAGATTCTATTGGTTTTCAGATATCTTAATATACAATTCAAGCTTTACTTAATGAGTCTGAAAAAAAAATTAGTCAAAAACAAAGAATTTATTTTATATTAAAAACAAGGAAGGAATTTTTGAATAAAAAGAAGCAGGGACGAACAGAGCGAGTTGCCCTACTTATCATAAATAAGATCTCAGATGCCAAAAAAGATTTAAAAGAAATTAATTTATCCAAAAGGATAAACTTTAAACTAAGGCAAAAAATTGATTTACATTAAACAAATATAGTCAGGAAGAAAAACAAGACGATTGTAACCAAATATTCTTTTATTTAAATTCTCACCCTCACGGCTGACGTTTCGGCCCGAGGTCTAGGCCATCTTCAAAGCCGGTTGGCAATAATCAAAAAGTGTGGATATTTGCAAAAAAAAGCGACAACATTCAACATATACTCTGCTATGAGCGGACCATGCTGAATAGTGTCGCTGTTTTTGCAAATATTTACACTTTTTAATTATTGCCAGCCGGGTCTGAAGATGGCCTAGCCTCCAGCCGTGGGGGTGAGAATTTAAATAAAAGAATATTTGGCTGTAATCGTCTTGTTTTTCCTCCTGACTCCATCAGTATTAAAAAAATAAATATTAGTGAGTTGGTGTCTACAAAATGACATTAGACAAGAAAATTTGACATTGATAATAATTTTCTTGGGAATCCTCATCTTGTGAGTATAAAGATGAGTTACCCGAGCTAATGCTATCATTTCCCTGGCACACAAAAGATGAAAAAACTAACATAATAGTTTCTGATAAAGATAGTATTTAAAACGAAATTAAATTGAAAAGTAATGAGTTTTATCTAATCAGTATAGGCCGAGATTAATGCCCGAATCACAAATATCAGAAAAACAATCGATTGGCGGGAATATTATTTTTAATTTTTCTCATATGTCTATAGACTGTCAGGCCATTGTACTTAAAATAAATCGCTTGGTGAAGCAACAATACTATCTCACTTTAAAAAGCTATTGGTAAAATATATTATTATGACAGAAAGTTAAATTTAAATATAAATAGAAAAATACCGGAATAATTTTCAAGAGTTCTTCCTTTTTTCAAGAGAATATAAAACTTAGAAGAAAATCACGATGGAGAAATTTGTTTACGTATTGAAATAATTATATTCATATTTGTTTAAATTCTATTGTTATAAATCATTGTTGTTTTTTTACCTTTTCTTGATCCTCCCGGTGTCGAACCATTTTTCGGAGGGACAGATTCATTTAATAAAAATTGATTTTCTGGTCGTGGAGATGATTTTCTTGTACTGCTTGTCGTTTGACTCATTCTGAAATTAAAATAGAAAATTGAATCAGAAAGGGAATTTCAATGAGATTTCCTTATAGAGAACGATATAATTGTTATGACTTGGACGACTTTTCTAACGGATTGTTTAAATAAGGCTCTAATTTTCTGTCTAATTAATACCTGGCCTAAATAATCAAGCTTTTTAATATCATTTCAAAGATGAATGAAACAAGTATGAGATAAAACGGACATGAACTTACGTTGGTTAACTAATTATAAAAATATGCTTGCATATAGAAAATTTAAAAGATAACACTTGGTGAAGAAAAACACGTGTTTAGAGATAAAAATAAATATTTAAAGAGAGAGTAACATCGAATTAGTTAAACTTCAGCCATTTTGGATTAATATGGAATAGTTTTTTATTTTACCGATAGATGTCGAGTCGAGCAGCTTACTTTCCGTAACAAATTAATTGAAAAAAAAATTTTTTTTATTCGAATTTTTAAATTTTAGGTATTTTCCCATAAAAGTTAGCAAATAAATTATAATTAAACATTTTTATAGATTCATAATAAATATTAAATAGTTGGGCTCAATTTATTTTGATAAAATTACTAGAGATGAATACAAAAATAGTTTCTTTATTGTCCACCAGACATATAGCACTAATATAAAAATATAGAAACTTGTATATAATTATTTAAAAAATACATTCAAATAAATTAATTTACAACAAAAAAAATATACACATTCTTAATTTAAATTATTATATTTTTTTGATAGCAGTGAATTAATAAATGGAACTTGTTATAATTGTCAATTTTAATTTTAAGTAGTTCCATTGTTATCCACCAGAATCGCTTTATAGAACATGACGCGCTAACATAAATTTTCAAACACGTCTCAAAGCTGTCAAATTTTGTATATTTTATAAATATTACGTTTATTATTATTTTTAAAATAATTACCTTTATAATTCTATTATTTAAATAAGTAAAGACTTAATTGATTAGAATTAATCATGTCTTATTATACTGAGATAGATATGCTTCAAAATCACTTTAAAAAGCATAGTAAAATTAGAGAATATCAAGCACATCAATCGAAAGTACATAGTGTAGGCTGGAGTTGTGATGGAAGGAGATTAGCATCTGGTTCTTTTGATAAATCTGTGTCAATATTCTTCTTGGATAGAGATAGATTGGTAAGTAACTTCTACTAACCTTAACTAGAATATTTAACCATTTATTTCATACTATCTATAATAAAATGTATTTTAAATTGTATTTCAACCATAGTAATGTAAGCAAAGCCAAAGGGTTTCCATTTCTTCTGCCCCAGGATTATATTCCCTCCTATGCAATTCACTCTAAATATACCTCTGTAAACCTCATTGAGTTATTTCTCTAATTTATTTATTTGTTTTCCAGTCAAAGGAATTTCTATTTCGTGGACACAGTGGAAGTGTAGATCAATTATGTTGGCACGCAACAAATGCAGATTTGTTAAGTACTGCCAGTGGTGATAAAAGTGTTAGAATTTGGGATACAAGATCTCAAAAATGTTCAGCTATAATCAATACCAAAGGTAATAACAAATTTGTTTTTTAAATTAATTTTAAAGTCAATTATGACTATACATATTTGATTGCTGACGGAGTTGCTGTTTGAGGTTTGAAGTTAAAAATAGAAAGCTCACGACTGCAATAAGAGAATACTTATGGATGCCAAAGACTGTTTTCAAGTAAACTAGGCATTCATTGTTATAATAAATACATGTAAACATGTATTTTTGTGAATCTACTTCTTCTCTATCTTCTAAATCATTATATTTTGAAAAAACATCTCGTTGATTTCTGGCGGACATTCAATATTCTTTCTGTTTCTCAGAAGCCACTTTATGGAGATTCAGCAGTGCTTCGTTTTGTTTATTGACATATTGATCTTGAGGGCCTTTTTTACTTTTATCCTCGACCAAAGCTGGCACTGATAAAATGTATTCATTTCTTTCCTCAAGAAAACACTCGCAAATTAATAAAAGAGAGTAAAAGAATACACTAACCAAGTTGCAAAGCAGAGAAAATTATGGTTCTTTATAAATATTTACCGCTTCATGAGGACTGAATCACTCCTCCTTTTAATACCTTCTTGCAATCACCTATATATATATATACATATATATATATATATACTTTGTATATATAAATATATATAAGAGGATCAAAAAGTAAGACACACTTTCAAGTTATGACCATTTATGAAACAGCATAATTATAGGCATCAACTTATATTGACAATAGACAATGTAAGTTAACTTTTCCAATAGTCCCCAAGAGACTGTAAACATTTCTTGGAACGACCAACCATCTTTACGAATCCGGATGCGTAGAAATCACCTCCATCTCTATTTAACCAAATGGCTCTCACCTTCTCATCGTTTTGAAATCTTCGTTCACCGTGATACTTTTTCAACTTACCTGGTACATGATGATTTTGTTGCACGGCATCGTAATCCCTCAGAGGGTCTGCCAAACGTCCGAACTGCTGCAGCGATTCAAGTGGAAGGTATGGCAACATCCTCCATACTATCCAGACTTTTAGCGCTTTGCGATTATCAGTGTGTTCGGTAAGCTGAAAAAAGATCTAGGTAGTCAACGAATCCAAAACAATGAGGTGGTGAAAGCAGTTGTCTCCATGGGGTTACATAGGGCTGGAGGTAATTTCTACGCATCCGGAATTGAAAAGTTGCTTGCCTGTTTCGAGAAATGTTTACAGTCTCTTGGGGACTATTGGAAAAGTTAACTTACATTGTCTATTGTTTATTGTCTATGGTTTCATAAATGCTCATAACTTGGAAGTGTAACTTACTTTTTGATTCACCCTCATATAGGCCCTATATGTTTCATCCTTATCCAATTAGTCGTCCACATATTACGTAACGCTTTAGGGGGGAGGGGGGGAAGTCTGGACAAAACGTTACTAATTGTGACATGGGGACCCGGGGGTTTCTCTAAGTGTGACATAACAATTCAAAGTTAAATTTTTAAAATTTTTTGGAAAAAAAAATAAAATGATATGAAATTGTATAATAAATTTTATACGGGGGGGGGGCGGTTAGTTCTATATTGTTACATAATATTTGTAGGGGGTTTGTTTGTATGTGACTAGCCGTGACATGGAGGGGGGGGAACTAGAAAATCATCAAAAAAGGCGTTAGGTAATATGTGGACGACCCCTTAGTGGTTCCAGAGATATGAGTAAAAAGCTACGCATAAACACACATATACCCACACCTATTTAAATTATTTATCTGTATAAGTCGCAGGACACAAATGTTCTGTGTTTGATTTTTTACTATTCTTTTTCAGGAGAAAATATAAATATAACATGGTCTCCGGATGGTTCAACAATTGCAGTGGGTAACAAAGAGGATCTTGTAACATTTATTGATACAAGGACACAAAAAATTCGTGCAGAAGAACAATTTAATTTTGAAGTCAATGAAATTTCATGGAACAAAACTAGTAATTTATTTTTCTTGACCAATGGACAAGGATGTATACATATTTTGAGGTAACAAATGTTTAAATTAAATAATAAAAATAACTGATTATGTTTTTAAAATAAATTTTTACTTATTTATTATTCATTGATGAAAAACAAAATATTATCATTCATAAAATTTTTAAAGTTTTCTAAATACATTTTATTAAGAATTCGAAAATAAAATAAATAAATTTTGTTTTTAGTTATCCAGATCTGGAGTTACAACATATTTTAAAGGCCCATCCAGGAACTTGCATTTGCATTGAATTTGATCCAACTGGACGATTTTTTGCTACTGGATCCGCCGATGCTTTAGTTTCTCTTTGGGACGTTGATGAATTAGCTTGTTTGAGAACATTTTCAAGGTAAGATTTTTTTTAAAGGAATCCTTTAAGATCAATTTCCACCAAGTCGTGTCGCTGCCGTGCGATGCCGTCTGCCGCTCTCCAATGCAAGTCCGTTTGTGCGATTACGGCCGACCGTATCAAACGGCAGGGGCACGGCAGCCGCATGGCAGCGGCACAACCACTACACCAAGCCCCGAGCCAATAATAATAAGAATTGGCCAGGAGATGCTTGTTGATTGACAAGGGAAAGAAAAATTACAAAATTGTAATTTTTAATAGTTTATTAATCCTTAAATTTCGAAGACATATCGTCTGCTCAGTACAAGATCGGTCTAACTCAAAAAAAGCAATTTTTCAGGAAAGCCGATTAAAGTTTCTGCTTTTCCTTTCCGTTCATAACCGTTGCTTGCGTTATCCGATTGCTAAAATTTTGCACGAACCATCACAATCATAGAACTCTCTTATAAATTGTCAAAGGTTTTTCCCACTCTCAGTACCGTAGTAACTCCAAGATGACCTTTTTTGCACCTAAATATTTCTACCAATAAATGAAATATTTCAGATTTTTTAAAGAGATGATTCACTCTTGCACAGCCCCCGCTCCAGAAATCCAAGAAGGAGCATTTAACCTCCCTCATCCACTAAGTTGTTTAAGAAACGGACTTGCACAAAGATAGAAGAGGCAATTTGAAGATAATTTGTGCAAAAGACTCAAAATTTGCATTTTTTGAGTTAGACCGGTCTTGAACGATACGAGAACTTCAGAGACAACTGCAATTACATATACAATTAAGAAGTTTAAAAAAAAAATGTATAAATATAGATAACATTTGTGTTTACAAATATCATTGTCACCCAAAATTAGGTTTGAGTGACAATGATGAATGTATTTTAATAACAACCTTACAAATGTTACTAAGATTAATATTTTTTTTTAAAACTTTTCTTAATTGTATATGTTATTTCAGGCAGTTGCGTATTCAGGGGGGGGGGGGCCAGGGGGGGCCGGGCCCAAAGCCTTCTCTAAAACAAAAAAATAGCTATTGTTTTTCTTAATGATTTTATTTTTTTAAATAATTATTTTATTAACTCTCATAAATTCTAAAATCTAACAAAAAACTTATAAATAATTGAAAAAATCTCTAATATTTACGAATTTTGTATTAAAATTATTTTTTATTTCAAGAAAAATATTTTTTTTTATTTGTTTTTTATTTATAATTATTATATTATCGAAAAAAAATTTCTCCACTTTAAGTTTCTTGGAGAAGGGGGGGGGGGGGGTTCATAAAACTTTTGCCCCCCCCCCCCCAAGCAGAAATCCTGGCTACGCTACTGATTTCAGGTGCTGATATGCCTTCGAAATTTAAGGGTTAATAAACTCATTAAAAATTACAATTTCTTAATTTTTCTTTCCCTTGCCAATCTCCATACCAGTATTATTTTTTTTATTTACTTTTTCTCATTGAACTTTCTTATACAGAGTATAAGTGTATTATATTTCCCCAAGGAATTAATATGAATTTTAGAGGTATGGAGAAATAAAACCAGCAGATTCTGCAGAAAAGACCAAGCATTCAGATACAGGACACCAAATCTGTAATTTATGCCCTAAGCAACATTTTTAACTTATGGACAAAACTACCCTCAAGGCACTAAAGATAATGAATATTATGTGCTTCGAAATATTTGCCAAATAAAAGGACGTTAGATGGAGTCAGTACCGGATTCCCCATTAGGTGGAGTAGGCAATCGCCGCTTGAGTTTGAAAAGATGGGATGGGACTCATAAATATGAATTTTGTAAATATATTTTAAGAAAAAGTTTAAAACAAGTTTCTGTTTTAGCCGAAACTAAAATTGAAGCCGAAATTCGGTTTCGGTTGAAAATCCTGTTTAGGTCGTACCCTAATTTTAAACATTTAGGGGGGATTCGGGTCCCGAGATTTCGACTGCCTAACGGCCTCCATCTTGTTTAATCCTTCACTGGTTGGAGTGATTAGATCTGCTAAATTCATTTCTCCATCCCACTAATTCTTGGTTATCCAGCCTCTTAAAAATATTTCCCCAAACATTAATTTTTTTCAGACTGGAATGGCCGGTGCGAACAATAAGTTTCAGCCATGATGGAAGACTTATTGCCTCAGCCTCAGAAGACCTGGTCATCGACATCGGCGAAGTTGCCACTGGTGAGAAGGTGGCCGACATTCAAGTGGAGGCAGCCACATTCACGGTCGCTTGGCATCCAAGCCAATATCTTCTCGCTTATGCTTGTGATGATAAAGACTCTTACGATCGTAAACGAGATGCAGGAAGCCTCAAAGTCTTTGGCTTTCCATCAGATTAGTTAGCTTTTTTTTTTAACTATTTATTATTACTAATAAATTTTTTATTTTATATATAAATTTATAATTATATCAATTTATAAATGAAATTAAGACCATGTTTCACTCTGAAAAATTCCTTTTATTTCTAATTTCTCTTGAAATTCTTGAGATTGATTTTCGTCCATTTCACCTTTAAGCATATATATTTCTTTTAAAGCATCTTTAACTCCTTGAGGCATATTATTTGAACTTCCTGCGAGGTATATCCGCCCTCCTCTTGATAAACAATTCCATATAAGATCCGGTTCTGATTTTATCAAATGTTGAACATATCTAGAAAAAAATAATTTTATTAAAAAAATTAATATTAGCCTATTTAATTATTTACAAAGAGATAAATATTAATAGGGAGTCGAACTTATTAAAAACAAGAGAACACCATGAAAAGACCAAATAAAAATTCTCCAATGAGAAAGATAATTAAAAAAATTTGTTATTGAAATTCTTTGCTAACCACAGATTTTACTAAAAGATTTTATATATTGCAATAAATATCTATTGTTGTATGACAGTGGGGGCATTGTGCCCCTGACGGCAGATATCAGGGGGCGACAATTAAAGAAAGATGGGGTTGGAGAATAAAACTCTTCTTCTACTCATCCCAGTCTACTAGATAATCTACGTAATTAAAGAAAGATTTACTAAAAAAAAGGTAAAATGCTATGAATTTTGTATAGAAAATTTTAAGGAGGGGGCAGCAAATTAAATTTTGTCTCCCCCCCCTTAAAATCTCCTAGTTCCGGCCTGGTTAGGCACCCCCTCCCCCCTGAGGCGTGAAAATAAGCTTTTAATCAAAATCGGCCAAAAAGTATTAGTACTTTACTGATGCACTTTTTAAGGTTTTTTAGATTTTCTCAAAATTTGCTCTAACGATTCAAAATTCAATTATTTTTTACATGCTCTTCAAAATGTATATTCTCATTTTGCCCTGGAAATCTTTCGAAGCACACTCTTGTACTTCATAGGCCCTATGGGGATTTGCACAGTAGCGTAACGTTTTTTAGTTGGGCCCCCCCCCCCCGCAAACCTTTATTTTGGGCCCCATTATTAGACCTTACAAAAAATATTTTTAAAATACAGTATATCCCTGAACCCTGAGGGCTCCGGGCCCTTTCAAAGACAAATTTTCATTAAATTTTTACTTTTTTACCGGAGCCCTGAGGGCCCCAAGCCCTTTCAGACAAATTTTCATTAAATTTTTACATTTTTACCGGAGCCCTGAGGAGATACAGTTTTTTAGCCCGGCCCGGCCCCCCCGTGGGCCCCCCTAAGGGCCGGGGCCCCCCGCATTGCGGGGTCTGCGGGGGCGTACGTTACGCCATTGGATTTGCATGTTAATTTCGATTCAAAAGGGGGCCTAGGTCTGGTCGGTCCCCTTTGGAACTTTTTGCACATTTAAAAAAATTTTTTCCAATTATGAAATTTTGTATTTATTTAGGATTCTCTATTGTATATAATATATACAAATATGGGATTGAAATTTTGAAAAATAACCATAGTTTATTTCAAGTAGTCAACATTTAAAATACACAGAGTCTATGGAAATTTTGAATCAATTGACTTTTTTTTACTTATGAAATGCAAGTGGTCAAGTTAACTAATGTGCTATCAGAAACTAAATATACTGTATCTCGACACAAAAAATCTGATGTGCACCGTGCGCCAGTCAGATTTTTTAATTTATTCAAAGAAAAGATTCGTTAGTGTCCAACTCTGATGCTACAATCGTCATATTAAAAAATAATTAACAATAAAACGATCGAAATAAATTACTTACATTTTATCTTCCTGATCCCTTGAAAAGGCACAGAATAATTTTAATTTCTCTTCTTTTTCTAATTCCTTCCATTCTTTTTCAAAATGAAAATCGCCTTTTTTATTTCTACATCCAAAAAATAAACTCAATTTGTCTTTTTCAATTAAATTTGCTGCATTTAAATTAAGTATAAAGCTTCTAAAAGGAGCAACTCCAGTGCCAGGTCCTATCATTATAATGGAATTTTCTGTGCTTTTGGGAAAATTAAATGTTCCTTTCTTAATCCATATTGGAACTTGAGAATCTTCTGGTAACTTTGCAAGCCAATTAGAACAAAGTCCTAATCTTGGAGCTACCAGTTTTGTTTTATATTTCACAATTGCGACAAGAATATGAACCTCATTTTGATGACACTGAAATCAATAGATAAGAATAATTTTCATTATTATAACCGTGAACAAAAATTATAGATTTACAGTATGTTAAATTCTTAGATTTTTTTCTAATTGTCTATAATATTCTATATTATAGAAAAAATCCAGTTAGAGCAATGCCAAAAAACTGCATCATATATCGCCTATTGAGAATCATAATGGAGAAAGTCCGAAATTAAACAATTTGAAATTGAAAGTTTTATAAACATATATCTACATTTAAATAGCCTGGCAACAAATGAATAGGCCAGAATCAGTAGCAAAGAATGTAAATATATTTTGGCAAAGAATGAAAACATATTTTTGCAACGTGAGATAGGCTTAACTAAAAAATTGAATTTTCATGCTTTAGCCAGTATGATTCTCTGCAGGCGATATGTTTGACAAAACGTATCCACTTATTGTATATATCGCCTGCTGAGAGTCATAGTGGCAAAAGTGCGAAAATTCAATTTTTGAGTTACTACAAACGCTGTTAAAACGTCTTCTCTTTTGAGTGGCAAAGTGACGAAAATATATTTCCCTTCTTTGCTATTGATTCTGGCCTCTTCATTTGTTGCCCGGCTTTAAAATGTATATGTTTATAAAACTTTCAAACGCCTTCTCTCGAATTGTCGAATTTCGGACTTTCGCCACTATGATTCTTAGCAGGCGATATATACACAGAATATTAGCTCGAATAATTCAAATTTTAAGATTTCCAATCCCTAGATTACTAAAATAGAATTGGTGAGCCCTTTGTGATACCCTTTGGGAGAACTAAAAATTAATGCCAAAAGATCAAATGTTGATATTTATTAAATTATACAAAAGGCAGAGGTAATCAAAATGGAAATACTCTGATAGCTGACCAATATTTCGGATACGTTTCGGTGTACATAATTTATTTATTCCTCGGAGCTGCTGTTGGACTCCGAAACGTTGACTCATTGCGGGTGAAGATAATTCAAAATGAAAATCATCCCCAGATTTTATTTATCTACATCCTTCTCAATAATATCCACCAGGCTGTCCCCTATCTTCATCTATTACAATAATTGTTTACAATTAGAGTGATAGAATTAATTACCAGAGGAGAAGAGGCAATTGAAAATGCTCTAGGTCTAATTGGTTGGAACAACTCAAATAAATATTCCATTTGAAGATGCGATGAAGCATAAGGAAAGTCTTTAAGGGTCTCAATAACTGATCTTCGAGGTCTATTACAATACGAATACAATTCCTCTTGTCCTTCACTTGATGTAAATTCTAATAACTTTTCTTTTTCAAGTTCGTCAGTAGTAAAATATGAAAGGAGATTGAAAAAATACTTTTTCGGTACCATCTAGAAAAAAATTTTAAATTAGTTATAATTTTTAAAAAAAATTTTGTATAAATATTAAAAATATATTTTACATTTAAATCCCAGAATTTTGTAGCACATTCTTTTAAGGTAACTGGCCGTTTCAAGTACCATGGAACAGGCATATCAGGATCTGATTCTTCAACTGACAGTAATGTATCTGGATTAAGATTGAGTGCCTCCTTAAGAATTTTAAGTAAATCATTAATGTGCTCTTTATTATTATGAGGACATACCATAAGCACATCGCCAGGATTATAATGCAAACCAGAATGTGAGAATTTTATAAGTCTAACATCCTTAAATAAAAAAACAAAATAAATATTTTATATATATATATCTAAAAATTTCATTTAGTAATATTAATAAGGTGGATTTACACCAACAAGTACCGTCAGATCAAATCACAAACAAGTTACGACCCCTTCGTACAATTTTAAATAAGGGTATTCCCATCCGAGAACACGTTACAGACACTATAATAATAACTAATAAATGTCTGCTATGTCGATCTTCGAGCGAAAAGTCCTTTCTCGTGACGTTTGTAAAAAGACATTATTATAGGAGCGAATTGAATATCTAGAAAATGAATGACTGAGAGAAACAGACATTCGAGTAAAATTTTCTGTGGCCTGTCTGGAATCAACCAATGTGCAATATGATTGGGACCGTCCGTGACTGATCATTTGATTTGACAGTGACCGCTGGTGGGAATCCACTTTGAAGAATAAAATTTCTTTATTAACATCTTTAATCAAAGTTTGATGACTTTTAACACCATAAAAATTATTAAATAACTGTAGTTAATAAAATTTAAAATATAGTATGCTAAAAATGTAGTCTATATATTTAATTTAACTAAGTGAATAAATTTTACCTGAAAATGGTTGATAGAAGTAACTCTTTCATTTTTTATTAAATTAGCTTTACAAGGATTCTGTTGTGAATATTCTAAGGAATTTAATTTATCATTTTTTTCACAAATTATGGGTTTCTCATTATATATAGATACTTTCCATCTTGGAGGGGAATGTTTTTGAGGATCCAATATTTCTAAATTATTTGGCAAAGGAAAAACATTCTGCAAATTTCTCCATAAATCACAAAGCCATGGATCAACAACAGCATCAGCACCGAGATCATGTTGGTCATCAGCTAAGCCCAAGCTTATCAAAGGTTGACCACCCAATTGAAGTAATCTTTTATATAGTTTTTTAGCAACAAAATTGAATTTTGTATAAGATGAATCACCGAGACCCAAAACTGCAAATTTTACCGATTTTAATGAATCATTGGGAAGATTTTTGCGTAAGAGAAATTTCCAAAATTTCTTCATATTATCAGGTTCATCTCCTTGACCGGTGGTTGAGGCAATAAAAATTACACAGCTTTCATATATGAGATGTGAAATCAAATAATCATCCATACATCTTACAGGTCCATGGAAGTGGTATCTAAAAAAATGGAAAATAAAATGAAATTAAAATTTAACTATATAAATTATACTAGTCTCGAGACACAAAGACGGACATTAGCCAATTATATACTGTAGTCTATATGGATTATATATATTTAAACACTGTGTAAATCATAATAATAATATATTTATAATATACAAAATTAAAAGTAAAAAATAATTTTCATTAAGTAATAAATGATTGAAAATAATTAAAAAGAAAAAAATTAAAACCTTTTTCCTTCACGCCAAATCCGTTCAGCAATTTCTTGGGCAGTTCCAGTTTGACTTCCATATAAAATTGTTAATTTCCTATCACTTTCCATTTTAAATAAAATTTTATTTGTCCCTTGAAACACTTGATTTGGATTTTTATTACAATTAGGAAATTTATTACAAATAGGATTATTAAAAACAGTGAAACTTTTATATATGTCACTCAATGATATGTAAGTTAAGGTTAGTTTTTGCATCTTTCTTCATCTGTTTCCTGTCACGTCTGACATTTATCTAATTAAGCGTCATAAAATATAAATTAAAATTGTCAAAATAAAAATTAACAAATATTCTAACCTCGGATAAAATAATTTTGATATTTTTTCCCTAAATGTTTTATAAATATTTTTTATAAATAATTAATTTCTATTAATAAAAACTCACCAGGACTGTGTTGATAACCTATCCTTTCTACTAATTAATTTCTATCTTAAGTAAATTTTTAACATAAAATTTATTCTTTAGAATGAAACAAATTTTTTAGATTTTTCTTTGATTGAATATAGGTATTTATTTTAAATTTAAGATTAGTATTTTAAAAATGGCGCTATTAGAAACAAGTCAAATCACAAACACTTTAATTAAAACAAGCTAAAATATTATTATATTTATAAAGATATATAATAAAACAAGATTCAAAAGTTAATTTGAGAATTTTAATTACTATATTTTTCTACTTAATTTTACTATTCAAAAATTTTTCTATTTTGATTTTAAAAAATTTCAGTGTTACGTCATCACCCAGAATCTTAGTTCGTGATTGTTGTTTGTGTTTGCAAGAGGAATTTTTTTTTAAGTGTTCTATATTAAAAAGTTTCCTAAATTATTTAAATCTGTTGAACCGATTCTCTTTTGTTTCCAAATCAAAATCAAACGTCTGAGCAATTATTTGGTGAGTAATATTTGATTATTCTACCTATAAATAAGTAATCATAGTCCCTTTAACCTTCAAGTACTATTTCCATTGGATAACATGCGAACACAATAAATTCATTGTTGAAATACAAGTTTTTTTGACATCAAAAAGACCTCTCTACTTTCTCGTATACGAATTAATCGTCAAAAGATTCAACCTCGATATTTTAATGATCCTTGATTTAGTTGTCTCTGAACCGAATTTTTTTTTTTTTTTTTGAAATTATGTCTCAGCCTCTCTCTGTATGTGTGAATCTTAAATTCGCAAGGAGCTTCAGTACATTTTTTATGAGAACCTCTACCAGCTAGCAGCTTGTAGCTATGGCAGCTTAATTCGAGTATTACCATAATTAAGATAGACTTTGGCGGTCGCGGACACCCGCGCTCCCGCGCCATTCATGGCGCCATTCTCGTAAAGCCACACCTCCCCGTTGAGCGTCTTTCACTTTGGCGGTCAGAATTGGGCGCCAATATAAATATATTTATTTTTTTATAAGTTGCGCGCCATTGATGATTATTAGTTATAATCTTTTTATGATTCATTATATTATATTTTTGTTGGGATTTTGATTTCTAAATAATATGTTGAATATATTGTAGTTAAAAAATCTGATGTGACTGGCGCACTGCACACAACTTTCTCTTACCCTTCGGCAGGGCCGGATCTGGGGGGGGGGGCAGTGGGTGCATGTGCCCCGGTCGGCAGATATCAGGGGGCGGCAATTTAAGAAAGATTTACTAAAAATAAAGGGTCGGACTAAGCCGAGCGCACAACTTTGCCCACCCACTATTCAAGAAAAAAACATTTGTCCCCCCCTAGAGCCCCCCTGATGGTCCGATGTTATACATGTTATATATCATTTTACTCGGGAGGAAGTCTAGTTTCTGAATATATAAAAAAAAAATATAGGTTATGTAAGAAAAATTTTTTTGTCCCCCCCCCCCACTAATGGTCCGATGTTTACCAAAAGCTTTTCAGTTCTTGGTCTCTACCCCTAGTTTATGTGTGCAAAATTTCAAAACAATTGAACAAATAGTTTTTGAGTTTTCGTTAACGAAAAAAATTACCATAGACATACACACACACACACCCCGACACACACACAGACATCATTCCAAAAACTACTTAAATGGATTCAGGGGACCTCAAAACGCATTTTGGCAGCTTCAGAAAAATTTCGATTTTTTTAACGATTACATTAACTTTACCTGTCCAACCTACGGTTGATGGGCAAAGTTAAAAAGATATAAAATGATATGAATTTTGTATAGAAAATTTTAAGGAGAGGGCGGCAAATTAAATTATGCCCCCCCCCCCCCCCTAAAAAATCTCCTAGTTCCGGCCTTGCCCTTCGGTAAGAGAAAGTTGTGCATTGGTGTCTGTCCATCTAGGCAACTCATTTTTCTCCGAAACAATTAAAGACGAAAAAAAAAAAAAAAATCAATAAAATTATTTTCTATTTTTATCCTATTCATCAAATTAATAAAAATAAATTACATCATCAAAGTGTCTTTTTTTTTTTTTTTTTTTTTTAAACATTCACACTTTTTTCTCATTCACACTCACATTCACACACACATTCATACAGTCTTTTCGGCAACTTAGGCAATTTAAGACTTTGACGATAACCGTTGTAAGTATAATATATATATTGTGGGGTCAGGCATTTCTATTTAAGCCATCTGGTATCCAAATGGCTTAAATAAAATCATCGGACTGCCTGGGTCCGAACCCGCGACGTTTGGTATAGGAGGTAGGCGCGCTACCTACTACGCCAAACTCGGGGGCATCAAAGTGTCTTCAAACAATTAACACAAAATATTACTGTACTGATATACTTTTTAAAAGGGCATTAAATAATAATTATAATTGATTTATATATTTTTTTAAACATTCATCACACTTTTTTCTCATTCACACTCTCACTCACATTAACAGTCTTTTCGGCAACTTAAGTCATATAACTTTAAACGATACTCGTATGTTATTAATATATCTATTGGGGGTCCAGGCATTTCTATTTAAGCCATCTGGTATCCAAATGGCTTAAATGGGGTTCGAACCTGCGACGCGTCGCGACGTTCGGTATAGAAGGTAGGCACGCTACCAACTATACCAAGCCCGTAGGCCCCTACTTTCAAGAAAAAATTCAAGAGGTAAAATTTATAATCATATATTTTGTTACCATGGCAACCATTTCTCCTATCTTTCCTATGAAGAACAAGAATTTGGTACAAACTAATTTGGGGGCAAAAAAGCAGTAAACTACAAGTAGGCCCTACTCTTTGGCCGATTCAATTTTAAAGCTTATTTTTGAGGCCTCGAGGGGAATTTTAACATTGTAGCTCGTTTGTCTTGCTTTATTTTGACCTCAGAGATACACAGAGGAACATTTTGCGGGACCCACTTTTTTGGACTCAATCGAATTTTTGACTATTGAGTCGAGAGAAATAGATTCCCATCTAAATAAAAATTCATAAAAGCTTCAACGTCGGAATTAGGAGAAAGACCTGAATTATTGGCAAATAAAAATTTTTAAGGAAAATTTGGAAAGAAAAGAATTTTGGAAATCATAAATTACAAAAAAATTTTCCAAAGGGTTGAAAAAAATAATCAAAATATTTTTTCCATAAATTAATTTATTTAAAAAAAAAATTAATTTTATGAACAGTTAAAATAATTCAAAAAAAAAAAAACCTATAAAAAAATAAAAATATATATTTTCAAAATCTGAAAAATGGAAAAGTGGGGGGCTATGTGGGAAAAGTAAAATTACCTATCTATTACATGCAAATAATTACTACTATGAATTGAAAAGAAATTTTATAATACATTAGAAAAAAAATGGCTGACAGAAAAAATTATTTTCAAATAGAAAAAAATTTATACGGATTTTTTGTTGTTTTTTTTTTTTATATATTTTTTAATTTTTTTTTTTAGTTTTATATTTTATAATAAATAATTACATTCCAAACAACATATGTATATAAATGACCGAATTCATCAATGGTTTTCTCTCTGATAAATATTTAATTTTTGATAAACAATAAAACTTAAAATAATTTCAAAAAATAAATATTTATTAGAGAACAAACCTAGTAAAGGATGAAAATGGTCATGAAAAAAAATAATAATATTAAAAATAATAATAATAATAATAAATGAAAAAAATTGCAAACTCTTAAGGAAAAGTCAAAATAGTTATGATTTAAAAAAGCATAACTTTTAATGAAAAATTATTTTTTTTTAAATCATAAATATTATTTAATGGCGGAGTCTCGTTAATTTAAACTAAAAACTTATTATAATTTAATTTCAACGAATTTGACTTTAAAAGACTATCAATAACACTTTGGATTAATTAATTTTTTTTTTTTTTACTTTTTCAATTTTTTTTTTATTATTGAAAAATAAAAGTTGCACTTTACTCGTTAATTCGATTGATTTGTTTATTTTTGGCTTTATGAATAAAAATCGAATTAACGGGACTCATCCTCTTAAGTCAAAGCAAGAGACAGTATTAAATTAGCACTTCTAATTTTTAAAAATTTTTATATAAAATATTTCTCAAAAATTAATGAATATTTTATTTTAAGATAATATGTACAAAATTATTATCATATTCTATTTTCTTTTGCTATCTTTGAATATCTTACGTAAAAATTATTATATGATAAAAATTATTTTTTTTATGAGTCTATCAGTAACACTAGGTTTTGGACAAGAGTTCTTTTCCTTCAAAAAATCATTAGACAATTGCATAAAAATAAATATATTAACAATTTTCTTACATATTTATAATAATCTTTTAATGTGAAGCAAATTTACCTTTGGCCAAAACCTGATATTGATAGAATACTCTTTATAGTAATTGAAAATCTTTATCCAGCGTGTGGAACGTCCCCCCGGTAGCCATCGATACTTTGTATTTACAAACTTAATAATAAATTATAACCTCTAAATGGCCTTAGTAGCCAAAAAGGGTTAAAAAAATCTTTATAGAATTGAATTTTGCGCAATCACTTAAAGATTTTAATTACTTATTTAAATGTTACCCAAAGGGAGAAGAAGAAAATTTTTTAATTATATTATGAACAAAATTTTTATCTTCTGGATTCAAGCCTATTTACAGTGATTATTTCTTCAAATTTATTTAAATTAATTGCCAGGCAATTATTTTAAATAAATTTTATTACTCAGATCAGGAAGATATCCTTATAAAACCAGAAGCAACTCCAAGCAATTTTGTTGACTAGGCATTACAATAATTTATTTACTATTTGTTGCCAAATAAAATAAATTATTTTTTAATATTTGATATTTTAGAATTAGCTATCTATATATATATATATATCCATATTTATTTATGCTAATTGGTGTTCATTTGGTTTAAATGAATTTTTTTAAGACTATCATTGATAACATATAACCTTTCGAGCATTGGGGGAAGGAAGAAAGAACACAAAAATAAGCAATATTTTCAAAATAAAAAATGTAAAATTAATTAATTATTGATTAATCTAAATCTTGATAATTAATCTGCTTAAAATGAATGAACAAAAAATTACAAAATTAAAAACTGGATAAAAATTTCCAAAATTCTTTGAAATCAAGAGATTTTTTAAATAGATGGCACAAGAAAGTAAGACAATGATAATGGAGAATGAATAAATATTCATTAATTTAAGAAAATATAAGTTTATATAAAATTTGGAAAAAATAGAAGTATTAGTTATATACTCACTCTGCTATCTTTTCTTGTTATAATAATAGAAGCCTTTAAAAATTCTTCATCTTAAATTAATCAAATATCAATAGTCTTATTAGCGTCATTTTAACTTATTCATTAACAATAATTTATCAAAAAATTACAATGACAGAATATATTACTTTAATACTGTGTTATCACAATTAACTGCGTACATTTTAAATGTTAACTTACCAGTCGTGATATCTCTAAAGTATTGACTATATTACTGTAAGTTCACAAGCAGACAGATATAAGGAAGGTGGGGTAAACATTCTCCTTCTCTTAAAATATAAAAAAAAGGAGAATAGTTACCTCTTGGGTTCGTCTACTAATGACGACAATAATTCAGTCAATATGAAATTAAACAATATGTAACGTTGCATCACTGATTTCTATCGTGTTTTACACGAAAGATTAGAATAAACTCTTTGGAGAGTATCACAGGAGCTAAATGGTCCCATCAGTGAAATAATAATATCCATTAGTGTAATGATCTTTAAAGGCACTTATTTAACAAAGATAAACAAAGAAAAAAATAAATATCAGCTTGCAAGAAAAATAAGTATTTTTGTTTTTAATATATTTGTTTACCAAGGCCTCCACATTTCGGTACTGCTCGAAGCAGACGGCCTTGGAGATTGTTGAGTTGGTTGGCTCGAACTTGATACAGGGCTTAATTTTGCTACTTTTGCTTGAGGGTAGTCTGTTGAGTCTAAACAACGTTTCGAACCACTTTTGTAACTGAAATCGATTGCATCCCATTGGCCAGTGGTAGAGGTTACAAGTGTGGGTGGACTTTGTGGCGGAGATGGTGGAGTCGTTTTGATTGGTTTGACATGTGCGATTGGTTGGAGTAGAGTGCTGGGAGCTTGCTGTTGTTGTGGTTGTGGCGGTGGGGAGCAAGTTGTTTTAATATGTAATGGCGAAACTGGGGTAGGCGATGACGATGATGATGCTGATCTCGTTACGGCCGTGAAGGCACTCGCATGTGTAGGGCTTTGCAATGGCAGGACAAGTGCCAACTCACCATTTGACAAACGACTTGGATACATTTGCAAATGACTGCCATTGTTGTTGAGATCATCAATCGGCGAGGGGGGTGCCGCTGTCGAGGTCGAGGGCTGGTGTTGTGGTTGCTGCACTGGCGGTTGTGGTTGTTGCGGTTGAGGACTATTTGGAATTGTTGTATTTGGTGTTATTTGAGTAAGTCCGCCGACACATGATGCAAGATGACCCATGAGACGTTGTTTAACTCCTTGATCGACTCCTGGCATTCGTCCGACGAATCGATTCACTTCCCCTGCACATTCGTTAAATCCCGACCGAAATCGTTGCAAAACCCCGGCATCGTTTGTAACAGCGACGGCAACCTGTTGCCTCTGGACCGCCTGCAGGTGCTTTACAGTCATCTCGAGGATGTCAGCCTTTTCAAGCTTCGAATGTCGAGCGGGCTGTAAATCACACATGCACACAAACAAAAATACGCACACACATACATTCGGAATTATAAAAATTATATAATTTTCTTAAACTATAACGGTTGAAGGGGTTCAATACCCTAACGGACCAGATTGGGGTGAGTTGACTGATTGAACTTGAAAATAGGGGGAGGCCGGAAGGAAAAAGAAATCAGAATGAAAGGAGATTGAAAATCTCTGGATATAGACAGCTGTTAAACTTGGCACCCCTCTTAAGTCAACCGGCTCGTGGGAAATTCAACTTTTTAAACTCACATCCTTATTGAGAGCATCCAAAATCAATGTCTTGAGCTCATTGAGACAATTGTTAATCCTTGCTCTTCTTTTTTCTCCATGATTGGCTTGTTACACTGCAACATAATTGAAATTGGATTAATGTTGAGAATGGTCACGGAAGCATGGTCCAGTACTATCACCAATCGTACCCGTCTCAATTCTGCCTTGGTCATCCCGGCCGTCCGAACATGTTCATATTCATCCTCGCTGATCGGCATCTTGTCACACTTGGCACACACTCACACACTTTACAACACCACCACCACCACGAGAGACATACACGAAATGAAAGTAAACCTCGAAATGATCAGGAGAGAAGATCACAACTGAACTGTCAGAAGTGAAGTGTGGTGGCTTGTCGTCGGATAAGGTGAAAGATTTCGGCATGCCCATACACATCCACGCGTCAATGGACCGCCTGGTGGGGGTAATGGAAGGATATGCGCTACCGTGGTGGTGGGGGAAGCCGTACGTCTGCAAGTGGCGAGTGGAGGGGGTCGAGTCAAAGTGGAGGCCGGCTCGGATCGTGGGAACCAAACGAGAGATCGCTCCCTTTCTAGTGCAGAATTGTCCAAGGCAAACGTCAAAAAAAAAAATAAAAATAAATAAATAAATAAATAAAACATTCAGAAACACCTAATTATTTTAAAAGTTATTAAAATATAAAACGATTAATGGTTTCTTTTTTTTTTATAAATACACATGAATATTTATTTTATTCTATTTTAATTAAACTATTTTTGCATTTTTGATTTAGAAATTTAAATTTTAAGGAGAGTCCATTAATTTTTACCTTATTTCACAGATTACTTATTTCTTTTCAAGTTTTTCTATCATTGAAATAATTTAAAATATAGACCGGGGTAACTACTACCAAAACAAAACCCGCTGCGCTGTTGACAGAGCCTCTAAAAGGATCCTGAGCCCAATGGCTAGAGACCTGACTCGCGCGAGGCGCCACTAATGATTTAGCGGGTATATTTCTTCTTCTCAGCTAAAACGGCCTTGAAAACTTGGAAAAAAGTGGCTTAAAGTATTGCTGGTGGGCGGAAAGGAGAAAGAGCTATTTTTAGTAATACATTTTTTTTTAATTTTAATTATGTATTGATACTCTTTCAAATTTGATTAGTTTCTACAGAGGGGTAGCTCCATGTTACTAGTCATATTTTGAGTGTTGGAGGTGCCAGGAGAAATTTATTTAAAATAATAAATCCTGGCACCTCCTAAATTTTTAATAAATTTCTCCTGGCCAAAATACGACAAGTAACCTCGAGCTACTTCACTGTAAATTCATAATTCTTGTTTTGATTTCGCTATCTTGATTGGTTTCGATTATTTTTTTAGAATTTTTCATAGAATAACACCTCGATCCATAAATCAGATGAAAAGGTGAATTTATTTTGAATTTTTAATAACATCAATCATCTCTATCTTATCTCCTTTAGGCCTATATATTATTCGCTAATGTTCGTCCATCTTTCTGTCCGTCACGGTGTATTTAACAAATTTCCCGTTGGTATTTCGAAATGTAATTTAATATCCCTTAAAGATGACTTTAGGGAGAGTCCAACGATTAGGTCCCTAAATCTCTTTCCCAAATTTCCTCTATCCTATTCATTCATTTAAGTATATTTAAAAATATTAAAAGCCCTTGGGCCCTAGCACAGTAGTAGAGTTGTTGCTTCTTGTGCTAAGGGTCAAGGGTTCGCATCCCTCCTCATGGGAGAAAAATTTATTTCAATTTGATTGACTACGAATATAAAGAAATGGTCTCCGATGTTGATAAAGACCTTAAATAGCCCAAGGGGCTTGGAGTAGTTGGTAGCGTGCCTACCTTCTATACCGAACGTCTCGGGTTCGGACCCCAGGCAGTCCGATAATTTTATTTAAGGCATTTGGATACCAAATGACTTAAATAAAAATGCCTGGACCCCACAATTGATATATTAAACATACTGATTATCGTAAAAAGTCTTAAATGGCCTCAGTTGCCGAAAAGACTGTGTGAATGTGAGTGTGAATGAGAAAAAAAAAGTGTGAATGTTTTTTTTAAAAAATAAAAAAAGACCTTAAATATTTTTTGGGTTTGAATATTTTTGCCATGCCGAAAATTCATTTGGTTTATATTATTAGGCCTACTTAGGTTAATCAAAACCTTAGTTTCTCTCAAAATAAATAAATAAATAAATAAATAAAATAAAAATTATCAATTAAGAGGTTAAAAATTTTGTGTTGTCGCTAATATTTTTTTTTTTTTTTATTCCTCACACTCAGGAAAAAAAAACTTGAATATTTATTTTAATAGCAACATTAAGATATTAATTAGAATCACTTAATGTCGAAAGGAAAACTTAAAAAAAAAATAGAAACGTTGTCATCATCACATCATCATCATAATCATCATCTTTATCATCCTGAAAGCTATTCCCATAAATTCTTTCATTAACTTTATACATATTTATTATTCATTAAGAATTTTTCTTTTCTCTTATATCATACTTGAATCTTGAATCATACAAAATTCCATTTTCTTTCCCACGCTAATAATATGCTGTATATTTGATTGAATCAGCCAAAACATGGAATATAAAAATATTTATGTATTCATTTTACATGGACGCCCTCATATATATATACAGGTTGCCTCAAAAATCCTTGTAAAATTTTTTTTTTCATATTTTTTGACTTTGCGCTTTTAGCCATTCTGGTAGTACATAAACTTTATCAAAAATACAATAATTAATTAACATAAACTTAATTACAAAATATACCTTATATAAAAAATATAGTTAACAAAATTGTAAAAATTTAAATATTAACAATTTCATAAGAATTAATTTCTTTATTTATTACAGTGGCGGATTTACATATTCAAAGGAAGTATTTTTGGGTGCTTCTTGTAGTGCATTCCCTAATTAGTATTAGAATAAGTAGCATGTTACTGAATAAGTGCCTCATAGCTCATTAAAAAATAGTGTATATAATACTGATGATATGGGACACATGAGCGTAGCTAGGGAATTTGGTTGGGGGGGGAGCCTTGGGACCAGACATCCTCCGGGGGCCTGGGTAGCCCCATATTGTCTCAATTTTTTTTTTTTTCTTGGGGAGCCTTCCTAGTAAGCCCCGTAGTAACCGCCCCTGGTGGTACAATTTGTTTCATGTCCATTTTTTCTATATCACAGGGCCCGACACAATTGCGACGTTGGAAATCCGCCATTATCTTAAAGAAAATAATTTTGAAAATACAATAAAATATATAATTTAAAAGAGAATAAAACCGAAAAAAAATTAGTCGAAATATTTTTCAAATGTTTTTTATTTTTTAATACTGATAATTACTGAATTTTTTTGAATTTTCCCTTTTCAGCTTCAGAGACATTTTAGGATTTTCTCTATGAAAATTGAGGTTTGGGTAAAATTGCACTCTGGTTTTGCTCATAGAACAAACTTGTAAAAATGGGCCTGGACTCCCTGACTACTACTTATTTAACCTGTATAAAATCATGTACCAAACTCTTTTTAAATAATACAATATGAGCTGAATGATAAAGTTGGTAAAACAGAAAAAGTGTTTTAACATTATTAACTGCAAAACCCGGCCTTGATTAAAAATTCTAACACATTAAAGAAATAATTAAATTTTCAATGCTAACCATATTGCTTCAACTAGATATTTGCAATTTCATAAATCTTTAAATTTTTTTTAAATAAAAAACATGTTTAAGTTTATTGGATAGGTGACCCTAAGGAATCATTAGTGAAACGTTCCCCTAAGCCATTTTTTTTTTTACCCCTTTTCGGCTACAGAGGCCATTTAGGGGTTATTTCTTTATTAGTACTTTTTAAATTACAAGTACCGATGGCTACCGGGGGGCGTTCCACACGCTGATTGCTCGGGGTCACCAATCCCGAACTTTCGCCGTGCTCGGCATCACTTAACCGCAACGATTGTGCTGACTGTTGCTCTTCTCCGTTGCCATCCTCCCCCCCCCCCCCCTAAGCCATTGGTAATGTTCATAATTTTTTTTTTTTTTTTTTATTCAGGGTAAGGCCACACCGCCATCCCTCACAATTTGAATACATTTGTTTATTAAAGCTTTTGTTGTTTGAATTAATATTATTAGGAGAATTATATTCAAGTATTTTTTTTTTTTTAAATATTCACACTTTTTTCTCATTCACACTCACACTCACACACACATTCACACAGTCTTTTCGGCAACTCAGGCCATTTAAGACTTTGACGATACCCGTTGTAATTAATATATATATTGTGGGTTCAGGCATTTCTATTTAAGCCATCTGGTATCCAAATGGCTTAAATAAAATCATCCGACTGCCTGGGTCCGAACCCGGGACGTTTGGTATAGGAGGTAGGCGCGCTACCTACTACGCCACACCCGGGGCTAAATTCAAGTATAATACACAAGGTTTTTTTGTTTCAATGATTTGTGTATCATACTTGAATTTAATTCTCCTATTAAAGCATAATGTTTCAACTAGAGCCAATGGTTACCAGTTTAAAATTAATATTATTAGAAGAATTTTTAATTATAATTAATTTTAATTATAATTAAAAATTCTCCTAATAAATGAATACATTTATATTTTAAAATTTTATATATCGTAATATTTTGGGACACCCATTAATAAATTCATTTTAGCCAAAGGGAGAAGGTGTTTTAAATGATATGTAATTTATTACAAAAAAAAAATTTGAATTTCTTCCAAAACAAGTATAATAACATTTTCTTTATATAGGGGTCCCATGTGGAGGGGGAAGTGTGGGAAAATAATTCACTATGGAATTCAAGAAATGCGATTAACAAAATAGAAATGATTTTTAATCATTCTGCATTTACCTCTTATAGATGAAAAAGTTGAAAATTTATTTGAAGAAGGTAAAATTAATTTGAAAATTAACATTTTGAATTGAAAAAAGATCAAAAAAAACTTCTGACCTGTATTTGTATAGATATGGTTTTGATTCTTCACTCAGACGGATTTAAATTAGAATTTAATTTTTTTAATAAATCTGGATAAAGGTTAGGAGGTTCTATTCCCTAAAAATAAAATATTAATAAACTGTCTTATAACTTTTAAAAAAATTACTTGTCGAGAGGCTGAAAAATCGATTTTATTTAAAAGGTTTCACATCTTCTAACTCCTTCGCTAAATTGTAGTCCTGGAATCTATTCTTATCTCAAAATTTAATTATACTGTAATATATTTACAGAATAAATTAAAAAAATAGATAATTAAGCAAAGATAGTCTAATCGGCTTTAAGAAACCTGGTAGGGGCGAACGAGGGCGCTTGCCAGTAAGGAGGGGAAGAGCTAACAAGATAGGAGCCTTCAAATTTTTACGGGAAAAATAAAAAAATCGAATAACTATATTCATTAAGCTGTTATACAAAAAATAAAAATTAAAAAAAATTTATAAAATATAATTAATTTAAATAAATATCATAAAAACATTTTTTTTTTTTTTTATTAATATATTAAATGTGTGAAATCTTATTTATTAATTTATTTTTTAGTTTAAAATGAATAGAGTAACTGTATCTGAGTTGGCTCGTGCTTGGATTGTTTTTTGCCGATGGTATTGGTTCCCGCACTAACACAATTCTGCAGTAGAGCCTGGGGCGTGTATGGGAACGCGGTGACGGCGGCGCACGGACGGCACGCGGACGGCCTAGGTCTCCCTTCCCCTCCACGGACGACCTACCCTCCCTCCTTTCCCCTCAATCAGCTGGTGGTCGGAGTGGGAGACAGGTGATTCCTCTATGTGTGGGAATGTATGCTTCACCTTCGCCCTATTTCTCTTTCCCTCTCTCTCTCTCTCTATATATATATATATATCTATACTATACAACATATGCGCATCATCATCAGCATCAACAGGAGCAAAAGAAGCAGCAACACTGACCCTACCCACACCTGGTCACTGTGGGAAAAAATCCTCGAAAGGACCACGTTGTCTTCTTTTTTAATACTTAATCTCAAATTTGCAGTGGGCGTTAATCATAGTCATTTGAAACCGTTTTTTTTAACCAGTTACCTTGCTACTACCTTTTGCGATTAAAATTTAGGACATATGGTGATTTTATATTCATATCTCTCTCTTTTGCAATTCTCTATGCTCGTAGAAGAAGGGTGAAGCTGCAACTGAATGATTTTAAACATTCAATATATAGAGAGTATAGCAATATTCAATATATAGAGAGCTTCCTAAAAAAATGTTAAATAAATTGCCTTGCTTCTTAAGTGGGGTTGCTGAAGATGCTAAATTTTCAAGGTGATAGATAGAAGACAGGGCCAGAACTAGGAGAATTTTTAGGGGGGGGCAAAATTTAATTTGCCGCCCCCTCCTTAAAGTTAATAATTCTTTAATTGCCGCCCCCTGATATCTGCCGCCCGGAGCACATGCACCCACTGTCCCCCCCCCTAGATCCGGCCCTGATTAGAGACCTAATGGCACTCCTTCCTCCGTGAATTTCAGCCCTCTCACCACATATGCCTCATTCAATTAGAGCCCCACTAAGACCATGTTGTTCGTTCGACAATTAGCAAATAATTATTTTGAGTGCTATTAGGCCTCCTAAATAATTGGAATTATATCACTCATGGGCGTAGCCAGGAAGAGGCAGGGGGCCTTTGCCCCCCCCCCCCCCTAACTTGTCCCAAAAATTTAAAAAAAAACAAACAAATATATATTTTTCCCATTGAGAATTTTTTTTAACGCCCCAATCCACTACATTAATTTATTTTTATTTTTATTTAAATAAGTAATTAATAATCTATGTATATATTAATTGCAAACACCCCCCTCTCGCCCTAACGAGGAGTTGCCCCCCCCCCCCCTCTAACAAGATGTCTGGCTACGCCCATGATATCACCTAATATATTTAATAAAACTCTGCTGAAAATTCAGCGTCTTCTTTTTTCTAAGTTTTCCTTTTTGCTCTTAAATATTAGTTACATAGGCGTATATTAAGGGGGGAGGCAAGAGTAAAATCAATTTATAATAAATATTTTTATATTTTCGTTTGAGAAAATAAATGCCTTGCATAAACAAAAGTAGTAAAGACTTGCTCTCTCTATATAATTCATATATAGGGTAAGAGAAAGTAAAAAATTCGATGTTGGCTGTGACGACTGTTTCCTGATTTCGAACGTTTTCAATATATAATATTTTTACTTTCTCGTTTTACTTTGTTTCCAATAATTATTTTATAATTTAGACAATATAGGTGGGATTATGCGTGGACGGAAGATTGTGGGCTTATTAACGGACATTTTTAAAGTTTGTTGATCGTATATAATGTGGGGCCTTTAGGGCTACAACTTAAAAATATTTTTGTTCCAATTGCACTTTTTATACAGGGTGACCCATATCAAAGTTATGTTTTTTTAAATGGAACGCCCTATATATTATTGCATATTTGATTCTACGGCCAATTTTAGTATGACTTTATGTCATGCAAGTATCCAAACAAACGTTTAGCCCAAATCCTTTAGTGAAAAATCTGCTGTCTGAAAAAATTGAATATCGCGAACCATAAGACTTAGGGGACTGTTCTTTTGTGATGTTACTAATCATGAAATGTACTAATGAAGGCCAGATGGGTAACCCGAATTATTCTTATGTTGAGATATGGTGCCAATTTGAAAAATTTCAAACCTGGATAACTTCATTATTTCAAATGGAACTGCTACTTTTTTATCCAAAGGACGTGAAATTTAAATCTTTTCTAATGACATAGGTTGTCTATATCTATCTTTAGTAGTTTCTTTTTATTACAAAATATCTGATAACGAAAAAAAATACATTTATTATAGACAAAACCATTTTAAAAAACAACCAAACCAAACAAAATTGTAATAAATGGAAATAATATTAAATATTCGAAAATGTATTTAAATTTCCTTAAAATCATTTATTAGAACTCCTCGAAGAAGTCCCGCATAATCAAATTAGGGTATGATTTGTCAACAAGATGGCGCACCTCCTAACCTGAACATAACCCTAATTTCTTTTTCGAGAAGTTCAAATAAATGATTTTAAAGGAAATTTAAATACATTTTCGAATATTTAGCATATTATTTCCATTTATTACAATTTTGTTTGCGTTTGGATTGTTTTTTAAAATGGTTTTGTCTATAATAAATGTATTTTTTTTTTTTTCGTTATCAGATATTTTGTAATAAAAAGAAAACTACTAAAGATAGATATAGACAACCTTATGTCATTAGAAAGAGAATTAAATTTCACGTCCTTTGGCATCAAAAAAAGTAGCATGTTCCATTTGAAATAATGAAGTTATCCAGGTTTGAAATTTTTCAAATTGGCATGGCCATATCTCCCAACATAAGAATAATTCCGGGTTACCCATCTGGCCTTCATTAGTACATTTCATGATTAGTAACATCACAAAAGAACAGTCCCCTAAGTCTTATGGTTCGCGCGATATTCAATTTTTTCAGACAGCAGATTTTTCACTAAAGCCCGATTTGCGGCTAAACGGTTTGGTTTGGAATACATTGCATGACATAAAGTCATACTAAAATTGGCCGTAGAATCCAAATATGCAATAATATATAGGGCGTTCCATTTAAAAAACATAACTTTGATATGGGTCACCCTGTATAAAAAGTGCAATTGGAACAAAAATATTTTTAATTTGTAGCCCTAAAGGCCCCACATTATATACGATCAACAAACTTTAAAAATGTCCGTTAATAAGCCCACAATCTTCCGTCCACGCACTAATGGCCCACCCGGTATATTACTGAATTAATTCTTATTTTACTTTTGTGTGTTTAGTAAAAGCCATTTTTTTAAAGGTTTTTAAAAATTTTCGATAAGTTCTTGTTTTTTTTTTTTTTTTTTTTTTTAACACCATTTTTTTCTCATTCACTTTCACATTCACACACACATTCACACAGTCTTTTTGGCAACTTAGGCCATTTAAGACTTTTACGATAACCGTTCTTTAATAATATATATTTTTTTGGGGTCCAGGCATTCTTATTTAAGCCATTTGGTATCCAAATGGCTTAAATAAAATCATCGGACTCCCTGGGGTCCGAACCCGCGACGTTTGGTATACGAGGTTAGCACGCCAACCTCTACACCAAGCCCCGAGGGCAAGTTCTTGTTTAAAAGTTGAGGTTTTTTGAAAAAAAAAAAAAAAAAATTGATTCTAGAGTTTATTAATCGTGATTTTTTTTTAATATACTCAATTAGAGGATTAAAAAATTTAATAAACGTTAAAACTGGGGACATCTAATAGTCGTAAGTTAAAATATTTCTTATCAAATTAATTAGCTTACATTAAACGAAATAAAATTTAGTGATAAAAATATACCATTCAGCTTTGGAACGTGCCTAGAAATTTTATTTATTTTATAATTAAACATGGAAGCACACCTCTTTTATTTTATAAAGTGATGCCAATTGTTATGAAAAAATTTAAACATATTGTACAAAATAAATGAAATTTTCTATAGGCTATAAGAATTCTTTTTTGAAAATTTATTAACCTAAATAAGGATCCTTTTGTAATGGGCGTGTGAGTATAAAGGAGAAGAGCTCGGGGCATTTAAAAGCCTCCTCAAGACGAATACTCAAAGGTGTTTATTGTATTCCGGTAAGATTAGGGGATACTCTATACATCAACTCCCTTCGGGGATTTTGTAAATATGTATCTCAAAAGGGAATAATTATTCTCAGGGGGAGGGAAACAGTTGGTATTTCTTATTCTATTTTTGATCCCGCTAATTCTAATCAGGGGCGTATATAGAAATTTTTTCGGGGGGGGGGGGCGAACTGAAAATCTTTCTGCGGAAATTTTTTTTTTAAGAAACTAATTTTTTTTTCACATGAAATTTTTTGCGGAACATTTTTTCCTTTGCGGAACCAAAGTTTTCCATCCTACGGAAAAATTTGTTGCGCTGATGTCTGTATATCCCTATATATGTATGTGTTTGGGAAATTTCGGGAAGGGGGGGTTGGGCCCGGGCCCCCTCGGACCCCCCTTATATTCGCCCCTGATTCTAATACTCAGCCAAAAAAGAAATATTTAGAAACAACTTGGTCTTCTTCTTTATTCACCCTAATCCCGTGACTTGGGGTCGGCGGTCATGGATTTTTCAGGGAAGGAATAGAACAGGCCGGCCCGTTGCACGGTCTGACGCCAGGTCTACCGGTATGAAGTGAGCGTTTTTTGACGTGACAACGTCTTACAAATCATGTGTCTATAGTGGCCTGTTAGGGAGGCATGCACGGAAAAGTTTAGTGGCTTGAATATCTCCTCTGCCTTAAAAGGTATAATTATGGTGAATATAAGAATTATTTTTTAGCTAAAGATTTCACCATTTATTTTTTTCCTATTATTTCATTTTACCGCCCTGTGGTAAATTCTAATTTATAAATTATAAATTTATAAAATCAATAATAAATGGATACAGCTTATAAATTTTGTCCATAACTTTTTAAGACATTCCCATAGACCAATGTTACATTATCATAAAATACAAATTATCTCCTCTTCTACCTTATGGGAAAAAACTTTAGAATGCTGACACTCCCTGATTCCAACTCAACAAGATAAGATATTCCGTTTAAAGATAAATTTTAATGATGGACAATTTGTGAATTTTTTTTTGCTTAAAATTATTATTTATGAATATTATTCTTATCGTTCCAGATTGTCAAGTCTCTCCTGCCTGTTTGTCACCAGCCCCTGGAGCCGGGCAGCTGGACATATTGAGGGTGAGTAAATTGAAAAGAAACCCTTTCCTGGGAAAAAAAACCAACCGAATTCACGAAGAATATTCCAATTGATATCATATTAAATTCAACTTTGATTAATTATCCTTTCATGGTCTCACATCACATGCTTTATATGAATCATCAGAGATTTTAACAACGTTTGATTATAGTAGTTGTACTAATTGAAGAATTGGTGAAAGTGAGAATGTAATAGGTCCCTTTATTCAAAGCTATTTTTTCAATAAGACCAAAATAATTTATTAAAACTTTAAAACAAGTTGATCTGAGGGGTCTACCATTTAGGAACCTAATAAATAAATAAATAAAAATAAAAGAAATTGAACTATTTTTAATTAATATTTTTTTAAAATTGATATATTTAACTATTAAATGTGATGTTTATTGAATATATATATTTACTGATCTAGCAGGGGCTTATATATGATTTTTTACGAGTGGGGGAGAAGAGAATCATATTTAAAGAACACCCCACCCCTATCTCAAAATATCTTCTTTTTATATTTCCTTTTTTGGCTTCAGAGGCCATTAAGATTTGACTGTATTAATAAGTATAATATTTAATTTTGTTTAATATCGATGGTTACTGGAGGACGTTCCACACGCTTTTTGTTCCGAGCCACCCAACCGTACTTTGACATTGCTTAACAATCTTGGTGGCTCTTTTGTCAGGCTCCTCGGCTAAAAAATATCTTTAAAATACAATATATATAGACCCTATATATTAAAGTGGTCCTTATTTTTTGACTTTTTAATTTAAGAACTCTCACCCCCTAGTTTTTTTCCTTTTGTTCTAAGGATCAATATGACACCTCATTTTTCAAATCGCACCCCGGAATCATGTGCCGCATCGCACTTGAAGTGGAGGATTGGGCGATAATTCTCTGTTCTGACACAATCAGTTCCAACCCTGGTCGTTGTAAAGGTGGGATTATTTTTTTTATTTTTTTTTTAGAACAGGTTGTAAATCTAGAGATTACATATTTCCATTTCTATACCATATATTCCACATGTACCAATTAGTGCTACGAAGTGTTTTTGAACTTGAGTTACCTCAATAGACTAGTAGACTAGACCTGATATTGTTTTCTTTAAAAAGATAAGAGAAAATTGAAATAATTTAGTAAAAAAACTTTTTGAGTGAATCTAAATACTTGAAGAACATATATGTGAACGTAGTATTAGGAAAAATAGATTATCTGCACTAAAAAATGAAAATTGAATTATGATTACAGGGAGCTCATAGCATTTATGTATAGGCTTAGTGTTTATTGAAAGAAACTCAGAACACCGCTTACAATCAAAATTTGAACATCTTTACCCTAGGATCGTTGGATGGCAAAGGCTATTTAGCACTTTAAAATATTATTTTGACAACAAATAAACGGCGTGAAGCCTATTAAGATTTTTCATTAAAATTTTTTTATAAATCAAAATATTTCCGATGATGTGATGTGCTGGTTGCAGAGGATGTGATTCTGGGAGAATTTAGTTTAAGGCTTCTTAAAATTTTTTTGCTGTTTTATTTATCCAGGAATCACATCAAAACATTTCCTTTTTTATGGGCCCTGAAGGGCCGAGGTCCTCTCAAAAGCAAAAGTTTTTTTACATTTTTTTTATATGTACAGTATGTACCTTTATATTTTCCTTTTTACCCTAATCTTGTTTATGCAGACATTTTCTCAAATGCCGGTGTAGGGGGGGGGGCTATATTATTTTTCTTGGAGTAATTGGAGGATATATTGAAATAATAAAAATTATTAATACCCTATGGTAAACTTCATTCGAATGTGAGAAGTTAATTGGGTCCTCTCCCAGTATAGCCTTCTACCCTGTATCATACTACTGTAGTTCTTAGCGAAACAGACATTGCAAACTTGACATGGCGATTATTATTAACCCTAATTGCAAAAAATTTGGCAACTAAATTTAAATTTTTTTCAATTTCATAATACGCAGTAAATCTTGATATTTTTATACTGAACCACTTAAAATTATGCCAAAATTTGCAACGAACTTGCACAATTGTTAACGTATGAAAAACCTGAAATGTCACTGAGAAGGGAGAGGTAGGTGACAAATGGAACTCGCCTACCCCTCTCCCTCTACCTCCTTAAAAATCTAGATTCCACATAATGCAAAAACTTGATTACCACCTGCGTACTTGCCGTCAATTATTTAATTAATATAAAGAAAATTTAAAACATTTGTGAAGTTTTTTATTTCAAATTTGTTTATATTTGACCGTTTGCTGGAGGATAGGCAACCTAAATGACCAACTCATATTTATACAGGTATTTCCCAAAATATTTCTTTAAAGTTCTTCCAGATTATATGATCAAACATTTTCTTTAGAACTCTTCCAGATCTATTAAAAATGCATGCTCTGAGTTTGGACAATTAATTGGAAATTTAAATAGCGAGATGGTAGATTTGGTTGCCTATCTCCCAGGGAAACAAAAACGAATTTATCCATTCAATAAAAAAGAAAATATTTAAATCAATTATACTTTCAGTAATTACAACTAATTGAGAAATTAATATAAAAAAAAAATTATTGCTAAATGCGCTAAGAACTAGTAGTATGATATAAATAAAAATAATTATTGATAAAACTTTGTTATATTTTTGATAAAAAATGCTATTCTACAGAATAAATAAATATATTTCGAGGCTATTAGCCTTAGAGATAAGCCATTAGTGATGCCTCCTCCTGGGGAAGGAAATGAGAACTCACCTCAGTATCATTCCCAGAAAAGTTTTAGAGATATTACAACGTGAAATTTCTGACACAAATGACTGTAGATAAAGAGATAAAAAATGTTTAATTCTTTACACATTAATTTTATCTATTTAAACATTAGTCTTTATTTTAATAAGTTCATTGCTTAAGAATATTCCTAACTTACGGAGTGTAGGCTTTCACATTTGTTATCATTGATAAAAGAATTTTGTTTTCGGTTTAATTGTGGTTTATTTATAATAAATACAACGTTTCGGCCACTCATTCTGTGGCCTTCTTCAGGTACAATTCAGTTAAGATTACAGAGGTTATTACATCCTTCAAGTAATTGTTACAAATAAACCTCAATTAAACAGAAAACAAAATACTTTTATTAATTCAAATATAGGAAGGAGGCTTTTATTTTCGGCAGAGTTGAGTGAAAAAACAAATGTATCTTTTCAGCGAGTATTATTTAACCTTATATTTCGAAGGCACTGAAGGCTCTTCTTCCTCAGAGGGTTAACTCACACACTCCAAAACATTATATCTTCACGGCCAAGGTAACAAACATTTGCCAACAAAGATAATCATTATTCAGAAAATGATCTTTTTTGGCAAATGTTACCTTGGCTATCATTACTCAAAGAATGATGATCTTTGTCCATCATTACTCAAATAATGATGATCTTTGTTCATCATTACTCAAAGAATGATGATCTTTACCAAATGTTACCTTGACTGTGAAGATACAATGTTTTGGAGTGTATGAATTAAACCTCTGAGAAAGAAGAGCCTTCAGTGCCTTCGCAATATAAGGTTAAATAAATCTCGCTGAAAAAATACATTTGTTTTTTCACTCAACCCTGCCGATAATAATAGCCTCCTATAATTGAGTTTGTCATCTCGGCTTCACTCTACGGTAGATCGACAACTTTTATTAATTCCTATTTTACGTTTTAAAAAATACAAAATTTTTTTATTTCGAATTTTTTATAATTTAACATTATTCTGGGCTTGTTGTGTGAGAAGGCTTAAGTTTTGAATATAGGCCTATATTTAAGAACCTATACTTACTTTTTAAAGTTCTAAAGCCCTAAAATCATGTAATTACTTTGAAATCGTTACATCCACTTTTGCAATACATTTTCTGGCTGCTATTTATTTTATATACATAGTATAGCTAAGAAAAAATAATATAATTTTACTGTTAAAAAAAGGAATCAAGTTTCAATAAATTATAAGAGTTAGTTGCTATTGCTGTAGGAGGGGATGAATGCCCGGTTGGCTGGCAGGCACTTGTCACCCTCAGGCGATGCTACTGTATGCATTCAGGCAAGCAGGGGCTGAATATGCAAGTGGTTATCAATAGTAGTTGTGTGCGTTGCGTGTGTCGCTATGCGTAGCGAAGGTAGCACACTAGCAGCAGCAGCAGCAGCAGGCGGGGAGGTAGCTAAGGCAGCAGCAACAGCAGCAGTTTCCCCTCAGCCTCGTGTGAGAACGCCAATGCCGTTTTGTTCCCACAGAGAGTAAGAGAGCAGACTTTGGCTGGTTGGCCTAAGTAAGCAAGCAAAGCAGTGAGTGTGGCCCGTGCTGCCCGACTGTTTGGCTCGCGCCTCCGCGTGACTGAAGCGTGGCACCCACCATTCCGCCACACACTTACTTTTGGCTTGGCCCGGCCTGTAGTAGGACACTATCGTCTGATAGCTACATTATTACGTGTACCACTATTTTGAGGCTGAATCGTTAAAGGAAAACTTAAAAGTCCCGCTTAATTTAAAAAAAAAATAACTCTTTTTTCGGCATCTGGGGTCACTACAGTAATACTCCGTCCATTTATATTTATGGTAGAAAATATAACTTATCACTAAGTCTTAGATCACCAAACAGAATTTTACTTTTCTTAGGATCCCTGAGCAATTCTCTTCTGTGCTAGGGATCAGAAGTTTCCGAGCGATAAATTTAATTTAATTGGATACTAATCAATTGAAAAAAATGAATCGCTTTTACTTACTAAAAGGGTCATCATATTTCGCTGACTTTGAGTTTTATATAGTAATTTAACTAACTCGATCGTTTGATGTCATCAATTTACTTTGATTTTTCAATACAAAAAGATAATCAGTAACTATAGTAATGCCTACGGGCTTGGTCTAGTTGGTAGCGTGCCTACCTTCTATACCGAAAGTCGCGGGTTCGGATCCCAGGCAGTCCGAAGATTTTATTTAGATACGAAATGACTTAAATAGAAATGCCTGGGTCCCGAATAGATATATTAAACATACGAGTTTCGTTTAAAGTCTTAAATGGCCTAAGCTGCCGAAAAGACTGTGTGAATGTGTGTGTGAGTGTGGGAGTGAGTGGGAAAAAAGTGTGAGCGTTTTTTTTTTTTTTGTTTTTTTTATTAAACATTCACACTCACACTCACACACAATTCACTCACAATTGTCAGTCTTTTCGGCAACTCTGGCCATTTAAGACTTTTAGACGATAACCGTTGTGTTTAATATATAAATTGTGGGTTCAGGCATTTATATTTAAGCCATCTGGTATCCAAATGGCTTAAATAAAATCATCGGACTGCCTGGGTCCGAACCCGCGACGTTTGGTATAGGAGGGAGGCGCTCTACCTACTACGCCAAACTCGGGGCGTGTGAGCGTTAAAAAAAACAAAAACTATAAGTAATTGTTGTATATAGAAAAATATACATATAAATATATGAGCCTGTGATTCAGGCCCGTAGTCAGGATTTTTTTAAAGGTAGTTTTGAAATATTGGAAAATTGTGGAGAGGGGATTATAATTCTTTTTTAATGATATGCATTTTTAATCACCAACGTTAAAGTAATTATAAAGTTTCTCAAAGGGACAGAGTTACTTGGTATTAATTATTTATTATAGTCTTGTTTACTGGTAGAGCCAAGATTTCGGGCGGTGGGGGGCTGAAGACCCCCGAGCCCTACCCGTGCAGTAAACAATTAAAACAATTTAAATTTCTTGACTATAGTAACGTGACTTGGGTCTTTTTAGTAATAAGCCAATCAAATGAAGATGAGGTCTAAATGGCCTTAGATGTCGAAAAAGACCTTAAACAAAAAAAAAAAGAAAAGGGTGGGCAGTACATCTTAAAGCTCATTTCACATGAGAAGAATAAGAATTTAATTCTAAATTATTTGATCAGATTTCAGAGTAAAATGAAAAGCTAGACCTCCACGGGGGTCAATATTCAAAATTTTATTGTCATTTATTGACAACATTGTATTGTTTTATTCATTCTATTGTATTTGTTAGGTAAAGAATTTCTAAGAGCAATTTAAGGCTATAGCTTTTGAATAGGAATCGAGAAAGTCTCGAAAATCACCCCCTCCCTTTCCCCTCTTCCTGTCTCTAGGGAAGAAAACTTTAATTTGAAGCATAAGTATCTGTCCCTTACACTATTAAAATGGCAAAATGATTTTCTTTTAAAGGAGGGGATCTCAAGACATTTGTTCCCCCATGTTTTTTTGACACACTTCTATACTTGAAGAATATATAAATAACTATACATGAATAGGTATTAATAATGGCATAATTTTGTATGCCTCTTTCGAATCTCATGCAGGTAAAATGTGACCCAAACCGAAATTGCCCCATCGATTCAATTCTCCCCTGGAGGTCTGTTCTTACTTCTGGCACGTGTAAGACAGAACAAAACAAAAAATATAAATAAATCAAAATAGAGTGAGTTATATTTTAAATTACAAATGAATTAATTAAGTAAAACGGTGCCTCCTAAAAAGGAATCGAATTTAATTCTTGATCTTGGAATTACTTAAAATCTCAATTCAACCGTTATTAGTAAAACCATTTATTTTTTTAAAACATTAATAGGTTTTCTTTAATTAAAAAATAATTATCTATTAAATTATTTTTAATTTTGACTATATTTTTAACGATACTAAAATATTTAATTATGCTATAGCTATATGATCAATTTATTTGTATCATTTGGTATCCAATTGATTTAATTAATCATCGCACTGCTTGGAATCGGAAACGAAAAAGACCTTAAATCAAATTTTAAAAAAAATTTCAAAAATTTTAATAATAAGACCAACTCCAAGATATATACACAGGGGGGTATACAAGGGAGGACCACACGGGGCCATTTGATTAAAAATATAGCCCTAATAATTTTTTTTTGGGTGGAGGTGGAACTTTAAATATGACTTCGCTCCTCTCCCCAAAAAAATGTATACAAGCTCATGATTCAAGCAATTTTTTTTTTTTTTTTTTTTTTTTAAACATTCACACTTTTTTACTTTCTCTTACCTATGTATATATGTAATATATATATAGAGAGAAAGTATTGGATTCATGTCAAAAATTCGATGTCGAGATTTTGATGGATCTTCACGTTTTGAGGTCCCCTGAATCCAAAAAAGTGGTTTTCGCGACATGGTCTGTCTGTGTGTGTGTGGGTGGGTGTGTGGGTGGGTGGGTGGGTGTGTGTGTCTGTGTTCAATTTTAAGCATGAAGGAATTGAGCTACGAGGTTGAAATTTTATATTTAAGTTAAACACCCCCGGGACCGGAAAAATAAGCTTTTAATCAAAATCGGCCAAAGAGTACTAGTACTTTACTGATGTACTTTTTCAGTTTTTTACGATTTTCTCAAAATTTGCTCCAACGATTTTTTTTTAAATTCAAAAATCAATTATTTTTTAGATGCTCTTTAAAATGTATATTCTCATTTTGCGATTGAAATCTTCTGAAGACCACTTTACTCTTGTTCTCCATAGAAAAGATGGGAGAAATGGTTGCCATGGTAACAAAATATAAATATTTTGTCATACTTATAAATTTTACATCTTGAAAATCGAATGTACCGTACTGTCGGAAACTAAATACATGTCGACACAAAAAATCTGGTGTGACAAGCACAGTACACAACATTCGATTACCGAAGGTAAGAGAAAGTTGTGTGCTGTGCGCCAGTCACACCAGATTTTTTCTCATTCATTCTCACACTCACACACACATCCACACTGTCTTTTCGGCAACTCAGGCTATATAAGACATTTACGATAACCGTTATTGAATAAATATACATATATGGGGTCCAGGCATTCTTATTTAAGCCATCTGGTATCCAATTGACTTAAATAAAATTATCGGACTGCCTGGGGTCCGAACCCGCGACGTTTGGTATACGAGGTTAGCATGCTAACCTCTACACCACGCCCCGAGGGCAAGCAATTTTTTTAAATTTAATAACTAGACAATTGCATAAAAAATTTTGTTTTTCTAGAAATAAAAAAATTTATTTAGATGATTGGGGTGTTAAAGAATAATAGGGGTTTAGTTATCAATATCAAATTTGTTTACATTATATAAATATTTTTATTTAATAAAAAAATCACTCACGCCCAGAACAGGGGTCTTCTTTGTAGAAAGCCGACACCCTAGCTCGCTACACCAGCGAGCCCCCGAAAAATATATAACGATTGCAAAATTCTTCGGACATGCCTACTACTAGGGCTGGACGGTAATGGATTTTCATTACCGACCTCGATAATGAAAAAAAACCGGTTTTTCTCGAAAGTCGGTAAAAATTTTTACCGCCCGCGGAACCAAAGTTTGCCGCCGCGGAACATTTTTTTTTTTGCGGAACCAAAATTTTTCCCCGGCCGGAAAAATAATTTACCTTTTTTTTAGAGAGCCAATTTTTTGCCGAAACATTTTTTTTTTTCGCGGAACCACAATTTGGTTTGCCGCCGCGGAACATTTTTTTCTCGCCGACCCAAAATTTTTTACCGCCCGAAAAAATAGGTTTTTACCGACTTTCGAAAAAAACCGGTTTTTATCGAATTAGAGGTTCGTTACCGCGTTTTCGGTAAAAAATTTTTACCGATTTTACCGGTAAACCGGTTTACCGTCCAGCCCTACCTACTACTATGAAGTGAAAAAATTATTTCGCCTCGATGGTAGGCAGCCAAAGTGTCAGAGTCTTCTAAAGAGAATCATGTAGCCTATCAATTACCCAGTGTGGTTAATTTCCTTAAAAATTAACAAATACTCATTCGTACTTCACCAGTACACTGAAAAAATTAATTAAAAAACTTAATTTTGTTGGCCATTTTGGTCCTGCCATCCAGCATAACGAATTTATGCTCATCATCATAAATGGCCAAATTGAAATTCATAATAATTATAATATTTTAGTAATAGTATCAACATTCTTTTCTTAAAAAGCTATTGTTTTGTTTCTTATATAAAAAAAAAAGAAAAAGTACACTCCATTCATCGGCTTTTCTTTGGTTTCTCCTTTCAAATCAATTTTCCTTTCAACTCTGATTTATACAATATATTTTACTTGATTTTAATCACTAACTAATTATTATAATTGTCGTTGACAAAATAAATTCGCAATAAAAAGGAAATATTAGGAAAATATCTTAAAGAGTATTTTTTTATATAAAAATAATTATGTTTTATTTCGCAAATTTCTTTTTCCCTTTTTTAGATATCTGTAATTTTCTGCCTTTTTTTTGATTTTTTTTCCCCCAATACGTGAATGAATTTGATACTTGTTAAAATTCCATACTTTCAAATTTTTGAAATTTAAACGAATTATAACTTATATGGGAAAAAAATTTACATTTGAGGTAATTTAAGAAATTGTCCAATTTTAAGATGATTGATTTTCCAAGAAATTTAATTCATTTTGATTCAGGATGGTCCTAAATCATAGCTTTTCTAAACATTCTTATTAAATGTAAGTAATCCTGGACTTGCATTCAGGAATTTCCTCCTCAGTTCAAAGTCTTACTTACATATATTTATCTATACATAGTTATTCGTATTCAAATAAAGAATGGACGGGAGGGAGCTTTCCCGGGAAAAGCAGCTAGGTAAAAAATACAAAATTTTATATTTTGTTGCCGTTATTTTCGAGATCGAGTTTTTTAACCTCAACGATATGATCGGAAGAATAGCTAGAGACAGGAATTAAACTAACTCTACGAATGCCAATGGTCTGATTAATATAATATGTTTAATATTTAAAGTTTCTATTGACGTTGAAGTTTATATATGATAATTTTTTGGACTCCCATCGCAAATGGCCACCTGGTTAAAAATTAATATTCATCACTTGGAATATTTGTGTATGTAGATTGATTTCCATAAAGCACAATTAGCGAGCCATCTGGATGATGATGATGACCAGCCCTATGTCCGTTGTCCCCGATTTTTTCCGTTGGTATCATCGAATCATCGCTTTTCGGTCACGATTCGTCGTCATCATCATCGTGTTGTGGTTTCCTCTCTCTCGCTGTCTCACCCTCTCTATCTCTTCCTCTCCTGGTTTTTTGCCGGAAATTCACACATCCCACACTCACACACGTTCACAAATGTATATATCTATGTGATAAACCCGTTGTATAAAGGTGCACCTGTCAGTGGCATCCTCCCCCATCTGGGCAAGTGGATCCGCCCCCCCAAAGGCCTGTGGGAATATTCGCTTTCAATAACGTCTCTGTATAAACATTTTCAAAAGAAAAATCTTTTCATTGTGAGACGTTTGGTTTAGTGTTTCGGAATTTTTTAAAATATATTATCCCTTACAAAATTTTCTAAAGAAAATTAAAATGTATAAGATCAAGCACGCAACGATGTTATAAAAGGAATACAGTCAAACAATGAGTAGGAAATTTAAAATTTCTCAAAATGAAGTTCAACAATTTAACTATGAACTAATGAAAAAATCGAGAGAACAATACATAATTTTTTGTTTAATACAAGAGAATGAATCTCCCCTAGTCTGTTTTCCAATAACCTATAACTATATTAATCCTTGTTCGATATAATAAATTCAAGTCTCATCTCATTCACGCTACATTTTTATCTGAATTGTCCAGTGTCACCAGATTTTTCTTATTCAACTTTTTTTTTTATTTAAATTTCCCTTTTAGGCTGTAGAAATCATTATAGAATTATTGTATTAATACAATACAACATAATATTTATTTTTATTTATTTATTTGAAATTCCTATCGGGATCCCCGTTTATTTGCCCGAGGTGCTTTCGTGTACGAAGACACACACCTCAAACCCAACCGGCCTCTGGCCGTAGCCATCTACCGGCACCCCGTGAAGTTACATCATTTCCTATCTCTAACTCCTCCTCCTGCTTTCGTCTCTAGCTAGTGAACTAATCCTTATTTCTGGTTCCAACCGGCTCCTTATATCCAACCTCTTCTATGCTATGGAGGATGTCCTAATTTGAGGAGGGACTCCCTCAGCACCGGCGTGTAGCCTACTCCTTTCGAAGAATGCATCACTGAGAGGGAACCTTCTTTACGTCCCTTCCACAGGATGGGATGTCACAGCAACTCCCTCTCCTCGTAGAGTTGCCTGAGGACTATTGTGGTGAGATCCTATATTCCAATCCAGGGCTTGCTTGAGGATTTGTTTACAATAAATAAATATTTTTTATTTAATGAAAAACACATAATATTTAATATAATTAATACTGATGCCTGCCCGGGGACGTTCCACATAGTTGGTTCCCAGGGCCACCCAACCTAAATTCTGCCGCGCTTTGGCTTATTACTTTTATATTTAATAGGAGGAAAGAAAATAGAGGAAAGAATAAAAAGAAAACAACACTATTTTTATTTGTTGCGGTTACGTTTTGATGGTTTTTATTGTTAATAATCATTTCACAAATTTTATGTAATAATTTATACAATAATGAGCAAGATAGACTATTTTTAAAAAATACTTTTACCTGTAAATGGAATGCATTTTACAGTGAGTTTTATAAGAAACGACTACCCATTAATGATTGGACTGAATATATATCATAATTAATATAAGTATCGTCTAAAGGCCTAAGATGCCGAAAAGTCTTAATAAAAAATCCCTAGCTTAAAGATACTAAAAAAATGGTTTTGCTTTTACATTTAAATCACGATTTTCACTAATTTTTATTTAAAAATATTGGTAGATGAGATAATTGCCTTTAATGATTTCAAACTTTAAATCTAGAGACTAGATAATTAAGAGCTTATAGTGGGTAGTACCTAAGGTCCTTTATCCCCTCCTTTTACGAGGGCTTCTTGTTGATCCCAGGCCTACAGGTCACGATTTGACCCCGGGCCGACGATTGCGTGCCAAGACGATGTCCATCTTTCCTCCACAGCCTGTTCGCTAAATACCGTGCATCGTTAATAACAATCATATATTAGCCAACATCTTCAATTATCTTGAGCGACATTTTAAATACTCAAGCTAGATTTGTGGGAACCGATCGTTCCGTCATTTTTCGCTTATATTGATAGTTTTAAAAGAAAAAAATAGTCAATTTTGATAACTAGAATAAGATATTAATATTTAATAAATACATCAATTCGGACTTGATAAGACATCATATCGCCTGCTGAAAATCATAGTAGCGAAAGTCAGAATTCGAGAAAAGGCGTTTGAAAGTTTTATAAACATTTACATTTAAACTAGACGCAAAGCCCCGCCTTCGGCGGGGCTTTCCGTCTAGCAGGGGCTGCGCCCCCTGGACCCCCTTGCTCGCCTACTTATATACATACTGGTACATACAAACATTTTCCCTTTTCATTTATATATATAGAGATTATTTTAACGGTTAATTATTCATGAATTTAAGATTTTTTGTGAATCATATCCTTTCCGGGACTCTCCCGATACACAAACAAAAAATTTACGCCGATATTTTAGAATTCAAAATGTAAATAAATAAAAAATTGTAAACATGGGTAAATATTTATATTTTGTTATCATGGCAACCCTTTCTCCTAATTTTTATTTTTTTCTTATTTTAACGGTTAATTACTCATTAACTTATTGTTATTTGTGAAACAAAACCTGTCCGGGATTCTCACAAACATACACAAAAAATTTCATCAAAATCGGTTCAGTCGTTTAGGAGGAGTTCAGTCACATACACACGTACAGAAGAATTATATATATAAAGATAGCCGGGCAACAAATGAATAGGCCAGAATCAATAGCAAAGAATGGAAATATATTTTTGCCACTTTGGCAATCAAAAGAGAAGACGTTTTAACGTATGGTAGGCTTAACTCAAAAATTGAATTTTCGGACTTTCGCCACTATGATTCTCAGCAGGCGATATGACTATCATTAATAAATTTGTATGTTTATTTATTGGTGGGCCAAACACCCTCATGGTATTTAAAAATATTTTTGGTTTTGGTCAAGGGTCCCGTTACCTAGTGCAAAGGGAGCACTCTGATGCTCCCAAAAGGCTGGGGTTCGATTCAAGGGAGCCATAGGGCGTTTGGCCGAAATTATTAATAAAAACGTAAAAAACACAAGTACACGAGTAGACGAAAAAAATAGACTTCTTTTTTTTTTAAATAATATTTAATAAAGTTAGTGCCCGGGAACCTATGTTCAGAGAGGATACATTAGCTTCTTGTGGATAGGGTTCGCTTTTTAATTCAATTGAAGTCTATTTTTTTCGTCCAGTGAGTGTACTTGTGTTTTTTACGTTTTTATTAATAATTTCGTTAATAATTAACAGATTTTTATGAATGAATGATTTTTAGAAAGCCAAAGAACTATAGAATATCGTAAATATATGCTTTCTGCTTTCAGGGATATCTAAAATTGTATTAGGGTGACCAAAGCAAAAAAAATCTTGAAAATTTCGATTTTTCTAAACTTTAAGCCGTTTGCGGCACGTCTAAATGACCTCCGATTGGGATGAAACTTAAAATTTATATGTATTCTAAATACCTGAATATTTTTACGGGGTGCGGCGTTAAAAATAATTTGAACATTCTAAATAAAAGCCGTTTTAGAGCATATTTTCTACTAAAATCTATTTTGCTCTATATCTCTAAAACTGTGCCTGATGGAAAAATTCTAACTACATATCTGAATTCAGAATGAAAAATACTTCTAGAATTTCATATCTTTATTCTTGTGAAAGAAAAAAAGTTCATTTTTGTCGACTAGTGTTATTATTAATTAATTATTTGCCAAAAAAAAAAAACCTCAAACAAAAAACCAAAAAAACCCTTTTATCTTGAAGGCTATAGAAACTTGCAGCTTTTACTCACATATGTAAAATTATTTGTTCCCACAAGAACTTTAAAAGTAAAGTTTATTATATTTTTTTTTTAGAAACAATTGAACTAGAGAAATACTTTTCCACCTAGAAAAAAAAAAAAAACTTTGACTAAAAAATGATGACGCTCACTATTAAAATAAATAATTATTTTAATCAACTCCCATTTATTGGAGTCAGTCTGTGGCGAGAACGCCGGGAAGCGGATTCAGGGTCTCACGCCAATCAAGCTGAAGTGCTCACTGAAAGTCACGTTTATTCAACTTCTTTGGGACCCTCAGCTCTTCCTCCTTCCTCAATCAATTGACGTTTAATGCCCATTTGACACCCAAAGACAAATGGCTCCAATTAGAGCCATCTACCTGATAGATTTAAAAAAATAAAACAAAATCAATCTAGTTTACTTTCTATTAACTTATAATGTCGCCCTCGGGCTTGGTGTAGGGGTTAGCGTGCTAGCCTCGAATACCAAGAGTCGCGGGTTCAGACCAGGCAGTCCGATGATTTTATTTAAGCCATTTGGATAACAAATGGCTTAAATAAGAATGCCTAGATTCCCAATATGTAAATTAATTAATAACGGTTATTGTCTAAGTCTTATATGGCCTGAGTTGCCGAAAAGACTAGGTGAATGTGTGTGAGTGTGAGTGTGAAAAAAGTGTGTGTTTAAAAAAACACACACACTTTTTTCCCATTCGCACACCTATACCCACGTCTTTTCGGCAACTTAGGCCATTTACGACTTTAAAGGATACCCGTTATTTGTAAATATATCAATTGGAGGTCCTGGCATTCTATTTTAAGCCATTTGGTATCCAAATGAAATTTTATATAAAACCTTTTGAATATTTCACTTCATAAATTAATTATATTAATATATATAGAGATTATATTAGGCATTCAGAAGTAAATTTAATTAATTTTTTAAAATACTTGACTCGCGGTATATTGCCGGTATATTTAGTATCAGTGTATCTCTAGAAATCTCTAAGCAGCAATGAGCTCAGCGGTGGAGATGGGGTGGGGTGGGGGGAAGCCTGGCGGCGCTGGCCGTCGCCGCAGGTACCCCCATTGCGCATGCGCCGCACTCAAAATAGCTTGAGTGTGCCGTGTGCATTCATTGTTGGATCTCGGAAAAGTTTGCTTGATTAAGTTTAAAACAAATACGTTTATGAATGTCTAACTTCGTGCACTCTTTACTAATTACCTTTTAATTCGGTAAATATATATTTTGTTATTAATTATAATTTAAATATATATTAATTAGAAATAATAGCTTGTGTGATTTGAGCTGATGAGAGCCAAAGAGGTTAGGATATTTTGGATTTCTTGTGTATATTGTATAATACTTTGATAATTTGTTTTTTACTTTCTCTTACCTATGTATATATGTAATATATATATAGAGAGAAAGTATTGGATTCATGTCAAAAATTCGATGTCGAGATTTTGATGGATCTTCACGTTTTGAGGTCCCCTGAATCCAAAAAAGTGATTTTCGCGACATGGTCTGTCTGTGTGTGTGTGTGTGTGTGTGTGTGGGTGGGTGTGTGGGTGGGTGTGTGGGTGGGTGTGTGGGTGTGTGTTCAATTTTAAGCATGAAGGAATTGAGCTATGAGGTTGAAATTTTATATTTAAGTTAAACACCACCCCTGACCGGAAAAATAAGCTTTTAATCAAAATCGGCCAAAGAGTACTAGTACTTTACTGATGTGCTTTTTCAGTTTTTTTCGATTTTCTCAAAATTTGCTCCAACGATTTTTTTAAATTCAAAAATCAATTATTTTTTAGATGCTCTTTAAAATGTATATTCTCATTTTGCGATTGAAATCTTCTGAAGACCACTTTACTCTTGTATTTCATAGGGAAGATAGGAGAAATGGTTGCCATGGTAACAAAATATAAATATTTTCCCATACTTAAAAATTTTACATCTGAATTCATATGTTCCGTACTGTCGGGAACTAAATACATGTCGACACAAAAAATCTGGTGTGACAAGCACAGAACACAACTTTCGATTACCGAAGGTAAGAGAAAGTTGTGTGCTGTGCGCCAGTCACACCAGATTTTTTTTTTAATATTCCTGATGCCACTCTGGCTATTGTCTTTCTCGACCTGCACTCGATCGAAATTTTGTAAAATAGGTATTTTACAAAATTTATTCTCTGGAACCAGTATAGGTTTTACGTAAACAGCATAAGGAGGTTGATAATTTGATTAGGTGAATATTTTAAAAAGATAAAATCATGTAAAATTTTTACTTAAAAAATATGGTGTGATAGTCGCATAGCACACAACTTTCTCTTACCTTCGATATTTGAAAATTGTGTTCTGGTCTTTCAGACCACATTTTTTGGGTCGATATTTATTAACTTTCGGGTACATTAGAATTCCAGATGTTTTATTTTTACTATCGAATAATATTAGATTAGCCAGCTGAGGGAGTCCAGGGGGGCGACGCGTCGCCCGTTTATTAAGAAACAAGCCACGTCGCGACGTGGCTTGTTTCTTAATAAACGCATATTAAATATTTCTATATATTATTAATATTATTATAATTGTTACAGGAGGCTCAGAATGGCTTCAAACCTGGATATCTTCTGTGAGCATACATTATTCTTGTTTGAGAAGCCTATGCCTGGCAGAAGTAGCTTATCGCTTAGCTTCAGGATTCATACAAGTTCTACATTTTGGTGAGTATATTTATAATTTTTGGTTAGACTTGTTCATTAAGGGTTATATTATAGAATTAAATAGAAATTTTCACGAATTATTTGCATAATAAAGTGACTCGGACATATTGAGATTAAAAAAAAGAGGAAAAATGATTACAGAATTAATACTTATAAGTTATATATATTAAATTTATGCCATATTACGTTTATAATTGAATCAAAAGTCAAAAGAAGATTACTTTTCAAAAACAATAAATCAATCAGTAAAACGAAGCATTCTCTTTTTCTCCAATGATCCTAAAATGAATAATTTGTAAGTTTAAAAAGTACTAATATTTCATCATCTATCGTAATTTATTTTCCTGACATTCAATCAGATTAGTAATATTTTTTTATGTATCTTAATCAAAACTTACGATCTCAACAATTAATTAAAAGAAATGACTTTTCGGTTCAGCTATTCCCTCTTCTTCAATTTTTTTTTATCTCCCTATGAGGTCAGCTTTCTCTCAATCAAAAAAGTTATTACAATAAATCAACTTTAATCTTTTCTTCTTTTCCCGCCCAATTCTCTCAGTTTATATTATATAAAAAATTAGTTCTCCCGCTCTGATCGACAATCTTTTCTTTTTAAATGTTCTCTTTTTTTTTTACAATTATCATTTTCTTTGTCTCGTTTGAAAGAAATGTTTCAAAAATTAAAATAGATGTAATGGATACTTTTTTCTTATGAATAGAAATTGGAACCGAACTTTTTTATATAAAAGAAATGACCCTGAGGGGACTCTTTTTGTTCCTCATCTGACCATTTTGGGGAAACATGATAAATAAAGGCGATTACATTTGTTTAAAAAAATTTTTAAAAATTATTCCCATTCTTAAATACCTAATTCTAGTTCTTTAATTATATAATAATAAATAGAAAAATCATTCCCTCCAGGAATACATCCACTTTAGAAATCTCTAGGACATCTTTCTATCTTTTGTTTCGTTCTTATTTACGTATTTATTTTTTTGTGTTCTATAAGAAAAGAGGTTTTTATTTTAAATGAAGGTTATTTAAAATATAACCACAAGTCAAATTAATTTGAATTTATGAAAACGTCATTTAAAGACCCCACTTCATTATCCCCGCCAATGTCAAACATGGTTTCTGAGTTTTCCGGCTGTATAGTACATTTGCAATTGAGGCAATGTCAGATCCAATCTGATTAATCTATTGGACTTGGACAAGTTTGTACTTGGAAGTTCCCACGTCCATGTTGAATTCTAGATAGACAGACGGATAGGCAATGAGTGTATCTTCCTTCCGCTTAATCGAATCCGACGCAAAAGTAGTGTCTTCTTATATTCGCACGCAAACGGAATCGGAATTCAAATGGCAAATAAAGAAACAAGTAAAATAAAAACCACTTGACACGACTGTTTTTTAGTTCTTTAAAAAATAATATTACTTACCTAGTCAGGGGCGTATATAGAAATTTTTTTCGGGGGGGGGGGGGGCTCGAACTCGAAAACTTTTCTGCGGAAAATTTTTTTTTAAGAAACTAAATTTTTTTTCACACGAAATTTTTTGCGGAACATTTTTTCTTTTGCGGAATCAAAGTTTTCCACCCTGCGGAAAAATTTGTTGCGCTGATGTCTGTATATCCCTATATATGTATATGTGTTTGGGAAATTTCGGGGGGGGGGGGGGCCGGGCCCCCTCGCCCCCCCCCCCCTTATATACGCCCCTGCTACTAGTAGACTTTGAATTCTAAATAGCATCTTAACATCAAGAACGCAAGTGCACTCGCGATTGGTTTATTATTTGTCCGAATTAAAAATGTTAAAAAATATTTTTTAAATAAAAAATCTAGTGTGGCACAACTTTCTCTCACCTTCGGTAATAGAAAGTTGTGCTCTGTGCTTGTCACGCCAGATTTTTCGTGTCAAGATATATTTAGTTTCCACCGATATATTAGAATTAATGATGTAAAATTTATAAGTATGGGAAAATATTTATTTTTTGTTTCCATGGCAACCATTTCTCCTATCCTTCCTTTGAAATACTACAAGAGTAAAGTGGTCATCAGAATATTTCAATAGCAAATGAGAATATATATTTTAAAGAGCATTTAAAAAATAATTGATTTTTGAATTTTAATCAAAATCGTTGGAGCGAATTTTGAGAAAATAAAAAAAAACTGAAAAAGTACATCAGTAAAGTATTAGTACTTTTGGCCGATTTTGTTTAAAAGCTTATTTTCATGGTCCAGGAGGGTACAAAACTTAAATATAAAATTTCAACTTCGTAGCTCAATTGCTTCATGCTTAAAATTGAACCCAGACACACACACAGACAAACCATGTCGCGAAAACCACTTTTTTGAACTCAGAGGACCTCAAAACGTCATCAAAACGTTCATCAAAATCTCGACATCGAATTTTTGACATAAAACCAATACTTTCTCTCTATATCTATTAACATATATAGAGGTAAGATAAAGTAAAAAATCTTGTGTGACAAGCACAGAACACAACTTTCGATTACCGAAGGTAAGTTGTGTGCTATGCGACTAGTCACACCAGACCTTACATTTCTTTTAGGTTTTTTTTCATTTCCTTAATAAACGCTTTTACGAGATATTTGTCAAAATAATGATTAACGATTGAAACTGAAAGGGATGGTCCATCCAATTTTAAAATTATATCCCATCTCCCAACGTTTAATTATTTAATTTAAGCTATTTCTATCTTCTAACATGAACACTTCCAGCAGGTAGGGATAACTGTACCTTTTTATGATAATTTGCGTGGGACTGGACGCCGAATCGAATTTAGTTTGGCCGTTTAGGAAATATTTTATGTTCATTAAAAGAAATCCATTTCAAGCTGCGTGAGAAAAAAAATTAATATGTCATCATTTTTTTCTAATGCTCAAAAATTATTATTATTTTTTTTTTTTGAAAGTGAAAAATATATTTTGTAAAATAAAAGCCGAAAACTAGGGTCCGACCGAAACAAGATTTTCAGCCGAAACCGAAACCGAATATTCGGCCTCAACCTTAGTTTCGGCCGAAACCGTAACCGAAACCGAAACTTGTATTTCCTATAAAATTTTTTTTCATTTTACCTTTTTTTTTTTTTTTTGAATTTTTTTCCCTCCCGTGAAAATCATTTTACCTTTTTTTAGGGAGACTAAAAATTTTTTTCTCCCTCAAGAGCAAATTATTTGACCTTTTTTTTTTTGCATGCGAGTCTCATCCCATTTTTTCAGACTCTGGTTTCGGCTGGCCGAAAGGTTCGGCCACTTTTTGGCCGAAACCATGATTTTTGGCCGAAACTGGCCGAAACCGTAACCGAAACCGAATATTCGGTCGGTTCCTACCGAAAACATTATAGTAGTGGTTTACAACTTCAATGGAATTGGTATAAATAAATTTGCAAGCTTATATATATATATATATATATATCATAAGGATCGTAATTAATGTATATGAAAGCCTATCGTTTAAAGCTAAGCCCTTTTTTTCAACGTCATTTTCGGCATCTGAGATCATTAAGACCTTGACTATATTTTTTTTTTTTTAAACACTCACACTTTTTTCTCATTCATACTCACACTCACACACACATTCACACAGTCTTTTCGGCAACTTAGGCCATTTAAGACTTTGACGAACCGTTATTATTTATTATATCTATTGTGGCTCCAGGCATTTGTATTTAAGCCATTTGGTATCCAAATGGCTTAAATAAAATCATCAGACTGCCTGGGGTCCGAGCGGTATAGAAGGTAGGCACGCTACCAACTAGACCAAGCCCCTAGGCCTTGTCTATATTTATTTCAAATGTTTGGTATAAATTTTCGAATCCCTGACACCCAGCTCAAGAAATCTCTGGGAAAAAGCATCCATTGTTTTAATAAATAATCACCTCCCTGATTTAAATTTTTATTTTTTATTTTGTTTAAGGTCTTTTTCTAAGGCCATTTAGACCCCATCCCTATTTATTTCAAATGATTGGTAGCCAATTCAAATGAATTAAATTTTTCTCGCTTGGGACGCGAAGTAAATCCGGGACCCTAGGCACGAGAATTTTTTTTTTTTTTTTTTTTAAAACATTCACACTTTTTTCTCATTCACACTCACACTCACACACACATTCACACAGTCTTTTCGGCAACTCAGGCCATTTAAGACTTTAGACGATAACCGTTATTGATAAATATACATATAGGGGTCCAGGCATTCTTATTTAAGCCATTTGGTATCCAATTGGCTTAAATAAAATCATCGGACTGCCTGGGGTCCGAACCCGCGACGTTTGGTATACGAGGTTTGCACGCTAACCTCTACGCCATACCCCGAGGGCCCTAGGCACGAGAAGCTAATGTCTCCACTCTGGGCCACGGGTTACGGATTGGCTTAAAAATTAAATGATAAAAAAATATATAAGATTACCAAAATGCCAGATTGAGCTCAAAAAATAAAATATATAAGATTTTTTTTTTTTTTGGACTGGATTATTTTTTTTTATTTTTATTTATTTATTTTTTTTTTCAACCGGTTTTTCTCTGTTGATATTAAGTTAAGTAATTGCTGATAATGAGTCATGATCGTTCGGGTTTTCTAATTTAATTCTCTTTTTTTCTTGCCTACCTGGAACAGTTAGTTGCTCCTCGACAAACACGTCTCTTTTTTTCTCTATTTTGTCCCGTATAATTTATAGGATGAGTAAGCTTTAAAAAAAAAGAAATAATAATTTAATTAATATTTATATTTTTGGAAAATTATAGGTAAACTCTAGTCGTGATAATAATTCGTTCCTGAGGGGAATTTTATGTTTGGATTCAGATTGGGGAAGAGGTTCCTGACTGGGTTTGGATCTATAACAGTTTATTTGATAAATAAAAAATAAATTAAAGGTCCGTTTTGAGTTTTATACATTTATAGACATAATAATCAGGCAAACCCGATCTCTGCCGGCCCTAAAAAGTGTGAGTAAACACATGGCTATTCGGAAAAGCTGCAACGGATCAGAAATTGTAATCTAACTCGGGTTCTTATTCAAAAATTATTCAACATAGTCGAAGTCTAGGAGTAGAGGAGTAGGAAATAATCTCGCACAATTAATGTACATCGTTCATCGTCAAAAAATGCGTTACGTAATATGTGGAAGTACCTAACACCTTTTAATGGCTCAATTATACCGAAACGTCGTGAATTGGGAGTTTCAAACTACTCCTCCCTAGCTGCCATCTCCTGCCATTGATCCCATCGTTAATCATAGTAACTTTCATACGCGAATAATTAAGAATTATTATCCCAGTCAAAGGCTGGTACAGATAGTAACAATGCCAATAGTGATAGCCTCAGAGCCCTTGAGCTATCCTATGAAAATTTATTGAAAATTCATTACCAATTGATATAAATAAATGTTCCTGGATTATATAGATTGTAATAAAGCTGCCTTAAGATCCCGAAGAGACAAAAATAATTAAGTTTGTTCAAATCTATATTTTATTGTATAATTTGATCAACAGGAGTGGTAGGCCCTACATCCAAACCTTCTCCCCCCCTTCCGGAAAACGAATAAATTAAAAATATTATGGAATATTAAACGAAAAACAATATAAGTCCAAAATGTACGTAATGAAAAATTCTTCTCTTTAAAAACAAAAATTTGTTCTCTCAAACTATTTCGACATTGTTTACCAGGGGCGACATTCCTCTCCCTCTCCTTCATTCAATTTTACACCAGTGATTCTAAAAGAATTTTTGTAATAGTTTATTTAAATTTTTATGTTGGGCTGTGCACAAAAAAAAAACAACTCTATATTAAGTATGCTCTAATAATTAATGTGTGCTTAGAAAATTATCAATTTCCTTAATTCAGTCTGTTATTATATGGTGGCAAGCAAGGCAAGGCCTTAGAATTTTTACCTCCCTCAGGGAACAAATCTCACTTTTTTTTTAACATTTAATTTTAATGATTTAAGGTGTAAGGATATATAATAATACATATTTGGAAAGAGAGATACATTCATAAACAAATTTCCTTATCCAAATGGAATATTAGAAAGTAAATTAATAATAAAAAAAAATTATATTCAAATTACAAAACTTTCCGGGAAAATGTAATTATTAACAAACATGTATTGAATAAATATTTAAATTAATTGGGTGTGTATGAAATTTTTTTTAAGGTTCTTAAATCCTTTTTAATAATTAGACCGGATTTGACTCTATTTTTTCTATTAAGTGTTTTTTTGTTCTTGTTTTATTACTAACAAGTAAAAAGCCCTGAGGTAAAATTAACTGATTTATTCGTACCTTCTTAGATATTGACTCATTTAAATTGTTTTTCATTTAAATCGGTTATTCCGTGTTTTCTTTTGTGTTCAAGCTTAAGGAATTTTATATTTTTCTAAATAATAATCATTCAAAATTTCTGGAATTTCTTGCCTCCCAGGTGCCATATGCAAATTGGTTGAACCTCGCTAACCTGAAAGAACCAAATGCGTGAAAATATTTGACAAAAGGCCTAGCTAGCCTCCAGCCAATAAGGAATTAAAAATATGAATTGGCTACCTCCATTGACGTCACTAAAATGTCCCACTTAAAATTAAGTATATGTTTGGACGATTTTTAAATTTTAAATTTAATTTTTCTTAATTTAATCAATAAGAGACGTAATTATAAAAAATCTGGTGGGACTGGTCGCCAAGGGCGGATCTAGAGGTGTTTATCGGGGGGGGGGGGGGGGGGGGTCACTATTTTTTCTTAATTTCGGTAATTTAAAGGCGCATTCTGTACTTGTTTGCTAGAATATAAGTACAAATTTGTAAGTATTAATTTTTACATTAAAAAGAAATTTTTTTCGAAAAAAAGTATTTTTTCCAAATCTCGGAGGGGGTAATTACCCCTTTTACCCCCTCCCCCATGTATCCGCCCTAGCTGGTCGTATAGCACACAACTTTCTCTTACCTTCGGTAATCGAGAGTTGTGTTCTGTGCTTTCACACCAGAAACTGAAAAAACATCAGCAAAGTACTAATACATTTTGGCCAATTTTGAGACCTTGGCATCACCGGCCTAACCATATATCCACCACGAATAATTCTTGTTTCTTGGAGGGGATGGAAATTTGAAATACGAATTTAATATACTGTATTTATAAATTATGCAATATATAGTTAAGTAAAATTTGTTAATTTATTGGATATGTTCAATTTTTAAACGTTTCTTAATAACTAATTTCCAAGGCCGTATTTACCAAGAGACAAACTAGGCACTACATTAGACATTAAAATCATATCTGACTTTATCAATGATGATAACTCCTTAATAAAAGAATTGAAAAAGGTTTGTGATTCGACGTCCCCCCCCCCCCCCTTCTCTGTCCTAGCCTTGATGACCAGGCACGTTCTCTAGCTGGGAGTTAATCGCGTAATCAGGACAGCTGGCTGGACCCTCGGCCTGTGAGAACGGAAGTGTCGACACGGCTCACGAGCCCTGTGCCTATGTGCTCCCTCTCTGTCTCAATGTCTGGGTGTCTCACTTGCCACATTTACATTTCTACTTAGATATGCTTAATAGAGAAAGAGAGCTAGAAAGACCGAGAGCCCTTCCCTCCCTTCTGGGAAGACTACTTGCCACTAGCTATGACAACATCACAATGCACTTACTCATCAATCATTCTTTCAAGACATCCACAAAACCCTACCCTAAGTATTTAGTAAAAAAGTTAAAAAATCCCGATGCTTGAAATTTATTTGGACCACCTAAGAAGTTAGCTCTATGTGATTTATAAAAAAAAAAATTACACGCTGTTTTTTCTAATAACTTAGCGTTTAAATGTTCTGTTTGATAAATGTAGCCTGTTTATATTTTATAGATAATAAATTGTCAAACAAAAGGGTTAACTTTTTAAAGATATTAGTTAAACTGAAATCTTGATTCGGCCTAAAACTTTGCATCCAAACTAACGGAAACACGATTTACAAAATATCATGAATTATAGGGGTTTACTATCTGAATGGATTTTATGAGCTACTGCTCCTTCCCAGCCACCCGGACCACACCTCTCTTGGATCCGAACCATCACTCCTTCGCTTTAAGATTATCAATATTGACATTTGTCAACACTTCTAACCTCTCGACCACGGGGGGGGGGGGCACAGAGTTATAAGATTACGCGATAAAAAAGTGCAATTTTGTATACTTTTTGAGATTTCATAAATAAAGAATTGTATAGCGGAATGGATACTAGGTCCACTCATTCCAATCTTCTTCTTCTGTCCTCGCTTAATTCCCGCGATGCGGGGTCGGCGGACCTGACTCATTCCCTCCAACCCTATCATGCGTTTTTGCTACTGCAAGAAATGACAGGCCGGCCCCTCCCATGGTATGACTGATGTTTAAAAGAGGAAGGAAGAGACAAACATACAAAGAACTGAAGGACTGTCTGTCCCAGCTCGGGCAGCTCGTGGTCGCCGTGCTACCCTTCTATTGATATATATTTCTTTATGTTTATAAAAAAAAGGGAAGAAAGTCGTGATTAAAGGTAGAAGGAGGGGAGACCACCGCAGATTATGCTGGAGGTCCAAATAGCTGGGCCCCTTGTCGGAACAAACAGACACACAGATATCATTCAAAAACTATTAATACTTGAATGGATTCTGGAGACCTCTAAACGCATTTTAGCAGCTTCAGTTCAATTTCAATTTTTTTTTTACTTTCTCTTACCTATGTATATATGTAATATATATATAGAGAGAAAGTATTGGATTCATGTCAAAAATTCGATGTCGAGATTTTGATGGATCTTCACGTTTTGAGGTCCCCTGAATCCAAAAAAGTGGTTTTCGCGACATGGTCTGTCTGTCTGTCTGTCTGTGTGTCTGTGTGTGTTCAATTTTAAGCATGAAGGAATTGAGCTAGGAAGTTGAAATTTTATATTTAAGTTAAACACCCCCGGGACCGGAAAAAAAAGCTTTTAATCAAAATCGGCCAAGGATTACTAGTACTTTACTGATGTACTTTTTCAGTTTTTTTCGATTTTCTCAAAATTCGCTCTAACGATTTTGATTAAAATTCAAAAATCAATTATTTTTTAGATGCTCTTTCAAATGTATATTCTCGTTTTGCCCTCAAAATTGTTTGAAGCACACTTTACTCTTGTGCTTCATAGGAAAGATAGGAGAAATGGTTGCCATGATAACAAAATATAAATATTTTCCCATACTTATAAATTTTACATCTGAATTCAAATATTCCCTACTGCCGGGAACTAAATACATGTCGACACAAAAAATCTGGTGTGACAAGCACAGTACACAACTTTCGATTACCGAAGGTAAGAGAAAGTTGTGTGCTGTGCGCCAGTCACACCAGATTTTTACGATTACAATAACTTTATCTACCCAAACTATGGTTGGTGGACAAAGTTAAATTTGGTCTGGTCCTCATACATCTATTTGTTTGCTGAACCAATATGCCTCAGGTTTTAAGTCAAATTTTTTTTTTATCGCATGGAACGGGATACCAACCCGCAACCCTTGGTACAAAATGCTAACCACTTCAGCAAGGTCCGAGGGTCTATTTAATTCCCGAGTCGAGTTGTGTGTGCAAATGAATTTAAAGATAATAGGCCTAGATTCTAAATTTTTGAAAAAGGTCCCATTTCCCCGATCATTAATTGAAACAATGAACCTGTAAAATTCTAACCCTTAATTCACAAAGTTTTAATAAATTTGCAAAGTGTGTGAATGAAGATAGAAATCCCTGAGGTTCTAGCTGGAATGCTTGATGTGGGAACATTCCAACCATTTTCAGGCGTTTCAACAAGACATGCACCATTCGTTCGCTCCCAGGCTGCCAGTGGGCTCGTGACCAAATAGAATCGTCTTAGGCTATTTACAATTGTATAAAAAATTTTAATTATTTTTGGAAAATTTATTTATTTGTTTTTTTTTTTACTTCAATTTTAAGTCATTTTGACTTGAGTAATATAACAATATTTAAAAAGCTTACTATGATAAAAACATATAATTTAAATAATTATAAGTTTTATAGCCAGAGCATCATTATCTATCTATAAATGTAGTCTTATATTTAATTTTAATTAAATTTTTCTTTTTAGATACATACTCTGGTCTGCAAAAACTTCTTTTCGACACTGCAAGTGGCTCCTGAGACTATTTTTGCTGGATTACATCTTACGACAAGCACTTATGTGAGTTAATGATCTTATGTTTATTTGGGACATTATTATTTAGCTTTTATTAAATACTTATCTCGAGTAGATACAGCAGCTAATTTGGACATTAGCATAAATATGTTATAAATCTATAGTGCCTAAAATAACCAAACGAATTTCAATTTCTTTACTATGACTAGGCCATGGGGATTGTCCTAAATGTAACAGAAACGTAGGCTCTAGTTTGTGATTTTAAATTGATAAAAAACCTGCTGCCTCGCTCATTTAACACCTACTTATAATTATTTAATTATTAATATATTTAAATAATTAAAAATATCACTTTCTTTTTATACTTGTCATCTTACATTTCGGTCCGAATAAGGACCATTTTTAGAGCCGATATAAATTCATTATTGTGGTGTCAGCATAATGAAAAGAAAGTAATTATAACTTATTATAAATATATACAAATCTACTAATTTGATCCTTTGATTTGTCAGGCATTCAAAGTGATAATTATTTAAATTAAAAACTTTATACAGATATAAAATATTGTTGGTTGTTTTGAAAAGGAAAAAAAAGGATATTTATCTCCGTTATTGTTTGGCGCCCTTTCCCTTAACGATTCATGATATCGTAGAAATTTTCGTCTTCCGCTTTTGAATGAATCTTATGTTTAAGTCACCTGCTGAGCTCAAAAAACATGATTTGGCATGTGCCATTGTGTAGGCCTATCTGTTATGCTTTTTGTTGCTTTCTCTTTATAATAGACAATTATCAACAGATTTCGACGAAACTTGATATTTAATTTTCTTCTGAAACTCTTCAGTGCTGATTAGTTTTTGAAACAAAATTATATAACAGAACTTAACTTTTTGAGGTTTATATAAATTCTAGTCCTCAATTATTAACATACCAGGTATCTCATTCTATCTACTGATTAATTTATGAGTATTCGAAGGGTTAAATATCGTTAATAAATTAAATCTATCAAAAGATTGTTTCTTCGAATTCTAAACTTAATTTCATAAACATTCACTCTTCAAACTGACTGATTTTAATATATTTCTATGGTCATTATTATTATTATTTGAAATTCCTATCGCCATCCCCGTTGATTTGCCTGAGGTGCTTCCGTGCACGAAGACACACACCCCAAACCCAACCGGCCTCTGGCCGTAGCCATCTACCGGCACCCCATGAAATTACATTATTTCCTATCTCTAACTCCTCCTCCTGCTTTCGTTCAAAACTTATATTAATAAAATGTTTTTTTTTTTTTTTTTTTTTTTTTTTTTTATAAATAAAGTTTTTGTTTAAATAAGCCCCAGTCTAGGAACTTTTTCGGCATTGGATGCCATTTAGACCCCTTCCCTATTTTTTTCAATTGATTGGAAATTTTGTCGCCTGGGACGGGTTGCGAACCCTTGACCTTTGAATCATAAGCCAATACACAATACTCTACCTATGAGCAATAGGTCAAGGGCCATTTATATATTTATTTCATACTAAGATAAAAATTCTAAATCTTTTATACAATTTATTTCGGGCCATTTTTCATAAACTATTGAAAATAAAAGAAAGAATGCCATATAAAAAAAAAAAAAAAAAAAAATCCCATACTTTTATACTGAATATAAATTCAGATGGGAATTCATTTTTACAAACAAATATTAACATTATTCATATAGATGTTTTTACCGTTTATCTTCCTTAATAAAATATGCGAATTTAAAACATAATGAATTAGAAATGAATGAAGAAAAGATTAATAGTAGTTTTGAAAAAAATACTCTCTTCTTAGCAAAAATTAATTTGAAATTTACACGAAAAAGTAAATTCCTAAATAATTTTGTTTATAAGTAAGCTTTCTTGCCACAGGCGTAGTTAAAGTATTTATTTAGGGACGGGAGGGTTGTCAAAAATATTAAAATTTCTACAATTTGGATAAAATTTAACGATTCGCCAACCTAATCATAATTTAAGTGTCCCCCAAAAAGTGAAAAAAAAAAAAAAAATAGCAATCATTAATCCATTGGTTATTAACCCATAAAATAATAATTGAGGGAATAATCTTTTAAACGAAATTACTCAGATGGAAGTAGTTATAAGAAAACATGTCCACAGACACATATACATAAATTAAAACCTACCTTTTCCGTTCACACTAAAAAAAAAATTAGCCTACATGATTTAAATATTATTTTTTGTTAAACTCTCAATTTTTTTTTGTTATTGTAACATGAGAGGAAGGAAATGGCGGATGTGTTAAGAAGTATTTAGTTAAGCTAGCATTCTTAAGTAGTATGAATCAGGCAACGGAATTGGCTCGCGCCAATGTCAAGTCAAAGGGTGGGGGGCGTGGGAGCGACTTAGACTCGAGTCACTCACGAGAGCACTTGCCTTACTCTTCTCTTCTCTTCTCACTCGTCTAACTTATATAAATCTACATTTATCCATTCTCACTGCTACCTTGTCGATTTATATCCATAATTATTTTAATTTCTTACTATTTTTACTTTCTCTTACCCTATATATGAAATATATAGAGATATAAAATATTGCCAACAATTTAAAAAATTCGCGAAAATAGTTTCAAGTCCCTTTACTGATGTATTTCAGGTTTTTCAAATTCATTTTCCGGTCCTTCCTTCCATAAAGTCAATGTTAAATCCCTATGGGGATTTGCATATTAATTTCAATTCAAAAGTGGGAACTTTTTACACATTAAAAAATTTTTTTTTCAATTTTTATGAAATTTTGTATTATATTTATTTAGGATTGTATTGTGTATAAAATAAAAAAAAATGAGGTTAAAATTTTGAAAAATAACCATAGTTTATTTCAAGCAGTAAACATTTGAAATTCACAGAACCTATAGAATTTTTGAATCAATTGACTTGTTTATTTATTTTTTTTTTTTGCCTATGAAATGCAAGTTGTCAGGTTAACAAAGGTACTATGGGAAACTAAATATTGCATATCCTGAAACAAAAAATCTGGTGTTGCAAGCATGGTGCACTATTTTCTCTCCGAAGGGTAAGAGAAAGTTGGGTGCTGTAGGCCAGACACATCAGATTTTTTTCTGGTGTAAATATTTTTTAAGGATAGACTGACAAAAGACACATTGACCTTTTACCCCCAATTTTAATTTAAAAAATATATAGGCCTATATAAGTTTATTTTAGGCATTCATTCATGAATTAATGTTTTTATACTTATTCAAAAACTCTTCTTGATTTATATTTAGTCAGTGTCAGTAAGTAAAAAAAGAAATATCTGTTGACTAAATTTGGAAAAAGATGGCAATCTGTTTCGAGTTGAGAAAGTTTATTTGTTTGGACACGAGAGTAATAAATTGTTCTACTTTAAAGGGATGACAATTAAGTGGTAACTGAACGAGTTGGAGGGAAATCCCATAACCGGACTCCAGACCAGTGTGGCCTTAGGATTACATTTCTGATTCAGCACGTGCCTATCTGCAACAATCATCTTTTTTTTTTATAAAAAAGAAATTAATAATTAATAAAATATTAACTTTTTTTTTTAAACATTCACACTTTTTTTCATTCACACTCACACTCACAGTCTTTACCTTTAACTATCTTCTAGTACAGGTTGGAGGTGCCATAAAAAATATTTCTGACTTAACATAAAATATAGACACATATTTTTTGTGATTAGTTGTTAACCAAAAGGTAATGCCAAAGTCAAGGCTCTAGGCACGATTCAAGTTAAGTTTACCATTAGGGCAACAGGGCGTAAAGAATCACCTTACAATATTATTTTTTGAAATAAAATTCATAAGGTGAATACCCCAGTAGATGGAATTTAGTGAAATGTCATCATGTTTTTCCAATGCTGGGTCCTGCCCTCGGGCTTGGCGTAGTTGTTAGCGCGCCTGTTTTATTTACCAAGAGTCGACGGTCCGGATCCCTGGCAGTCCTATGATTTTATTTAACCCATTTGGATACCAAATGACTTAAATAAGAATGCCTGCACCCCCAATAGATATATTTACAAATAACGGGTATCGTAAAAAGTTAAGTTGCCGAAAAGACTGTGTGAATGTGAATGTAAATGGGAAAAAAGTGTGAGTGTTTTTTAAATAAAAAAAAAGTTCTGGCCCCAAACTTTTCTACCAAATTTAATGGATGAAAGAATTATAAGCTCGGTTTAAAAACTATAATTAATTAAAGTTATGAATTCAGTAAAAGAAAAAATTTTAAAAAGCAACTTGGAATTATTTAACTATTAGTTGTCCATTTTGAATTCATGAAAAATCAGTAGTTGGCCACATTTGCACTAGTAATTGGCCACCGAGATCTAAGGTGATCTTTGCCAAACAATTCTTTTCTAAAGGTTTCGTGAGGAATACGATAAGAAATATTAGGGTTTTAAAAAAGTCATCAAGTGCAAAAGGAGTGTTTTATTCAAATAAAAAAACAAAATAAAAGCACTTTGCACAAATTTCTTGTTTTGCTTGATTTTTTTAAGCGTTATCTTCTCGGCAACTCAGGCCATTTACAATACTTGGTATTTAATAATAGGGATATTCATGAACTTGCGTTTTGTCTTAAATGTCCTAAATCGTAAACAGTTTAGCACTTAAGTTAACGAACAGACCAAAAATAAATTTGTCCTATGTCGTATTTGATGAGATTCGGTGAGATCGAACAACATTCATAACCTAGTAAAAGTCTTTCTTTTTAAAATTGTATCACATATCTCATTCATTTTTATTTTTAAATAAATAAATAAGAGAAACAAACAAAACAACAAACTAAACACTTGAAAACAAAACACAAACTGCACAAACACTTTTTAGGTTAGAAAAACTTTGACATTTCTAATAGCGGAAATTGATTTACAACATACGATACCGATATAACAGACCTGTGGCCGTCGTATGTACTATTTAGCAATACGAGAGGTAAATGTCGTATATCGTATACTCAAATAAGACATAGAAGACTTTTAAGACGATAGGACGTCGTATATACAAGATCATGAATACCCCTAATATCTATATTGGGGGTCCAGGCATATTTATTTAAATGGCTTAAATAAAATCATCGGATTGCCTGGGATCAGAACCCGCTTATAGAAGACCAGCACGCTACCAATTACACCACGGGCCAAGGACTATATAGTATTTTCTCTAATTAATTAGGCCTACATTCTACACTACTAGTATATACTACTGTATAATTTGTCAATTACAATATTAGTTTTTTTTTATTGCTCGATAATTAGCCTCTATAGGGGCCCACATCTTGTGGGTACGTGGATGGTGACCACGAGCTGCCCGAGCTGGGTCAGGTAGTCCTTCTGTTCTTTGTAAGTCTCTCTCTTCTTTCTTGTTTTCATCAAGCGTCAGACCGTGCGGCAGGCCGGCCTGTACTATCCTTCTCAGTCGCAAAAACGCATGATAGGGTTGGAGTTAAAAAGAGAGGTTCGCGGACCCCACATTGCTGGATTAAAATTGTATTTGTATATATCCGTATTTAAAGGGACTTCTCTTGTCTTCTGGCATACTTACGCGGATTTGTAAGATTAACTTTTTTTTTTTAATTCTTTAATTTCTATATGTTATATTTGCTTGTTTATATTATCATTTGTTTTTACTGTTCAGATCTTATATCATTAGATAGGCGTATCTTTTATTCTGTTTCTATTGCTTCTTTTGTGGTTAGTGATCAAATTTTTACTAAGAAATTCTTCTTAAATAGTATCTCTGTCGTTTTTGTTGCCCAGAAATATATATATCCTTTTTCTTTTATGTAACTGGCGCCACTGCTTCCCCCTCCCCTCTTCCTCGAGCTCTTCCTAGGCAAGCGGCCCACTTTTCCTTCCTTCCCTAAAACCTATACTGGAACAGAACACAATTCCAAGATAGATAACTGACTTATTCATCGCCTTAAGAGGAAGCGAGTTCTTAATTAAGAATTTAGAAAGGAAATGCCATTTTATATAAAATAATTCTAAATTAGTTTCGTTTATTAACTAACTAGGCCTAGTCCTTATACTTTTTTTATTATATTCTTGGTAAGTTTTTTTTTGTTCCCGTGTTTAAAAAATAGGCTATATTTCTTGTGAATTTTTTTTTTTATTAAGCGAATCTTGTTGACAGATGAATTTCACGTTTAATGTGGTATAAACGAATCTTTTGCAAAAAATAAAATCTCTTTGTTTTTTATTAAATAACCTTTACAAAAAGGAAGGGCTAAAAATTCTAATAATAACTTGTTATATTAAAAGGGTCCTTTTGTTTATTTTAAAATCTTGAGGCTCTTAGGACTGTAGTGCAGAGGTATTGGAATCGTCTCTTGCAATAGGAGTCAGAGAAACGCTTTCCGACTCAGTTAATGACAATTATATTGTCTACTAATTAATTTATAACAGTGTATCTCAATAATATCAATTGTATTTATATGTTAAGACAATTTTCATCTTAAAGCAAAAATGTTTCCTTATCTACCATTCAATTATGCCATATTTCTTAACTACTCTTATTATTAATTAAAATATATATTTGTAATGCTATCCACTAATTGGGAGTTTACTCCTGTTGGATAGCCCATTTTTCTTGGAAATAAATATAAATAAATAAATAAATAAAGGAAATCTATCTTCTAAAATTCCCAATATTGGAGTACTAACCCCATGATGTTGATAAACAATTTTTCTTCAAGATTTTTTTATATTTCATTTTTTCTCTTGTTCCACTTTATAAATTAATTATTGAAATCAGGTTTTAACGTCAATTATTTATTATTATATATACGTATATTTGTTTCGCCTGGAAGTGAGAGTAACGGTGAAGAAGACCTGTGTGTTTGGTTGCCTATCTATCCGGGTACTCCGGCCATATCTGCCCTCTGACGGCGAGTTGTTAGAACTAACCAAGCAACTAGTCGCGTGCTTGTCGCGTGTCTCAATGCAGACTGAAGAGCACACCTTCCTAATCGTTTCTATCCGCCTACTCTTTCTTTCCTCAAACTCTCATTACTCCGCTATTATTTATTCCTTTTAAACAATTTTTATTAAAAAAGATCTATTATTAACTAAGATCTATTATTTTTATCATCGAAGTAATATTGTCTTTTTCAATATTTATTTAATTGTTCACTGGAAATTATTAGACATATAATTATAATACTATTTTTTCCAAGTTTCTTTTTTTTTTAACACACACTTTTTTCCATTCACACACACACATACACACAGTCTTTTCGGCAACGGCAAAAGATTGTGTGTATGGGTGTGTGAATGTGAGTGTGAAATGGAAAAAAGTGTGTGTGTTTTTTTTAAACACACACTTTTTTCACACTCACACTCACACACATTAACACAGTATTTTCGTCAACTCAGCCATACTTTATACGATAACCATTATTTGAATAATATATATATTTGGGTCCAGGCATTTTTATTAAAGCCGTTTGGTATCCAAATGGCTTAAATAAAATCATCGGACTGCCTGGGATCCCAACCCGCGACCCTTGGTACGTTTCTTCTATTTATATTTAAACTATAATTAAATATTTATTAATTCATATATATGAATAAATAAATATTTAATTATATAAATTTCGCGGCTCACATACGCGATATATATAATATCTTAAATATTATATATAATTTCTTATTTATATTTAAACTATTGCCAAAATAAATCCAAATAATAAAATCAACCTTTTGATTCAGGAATAATTAAATTTTATTTGCAATCGAATTTAATTTATTATATGGAATTAAAGACAAATAAATATCTTTTGATTTTGGCCTATCATTTGTAATGGATTTCTCTGTTTAGTTTTAAAATTTTTCTAAATTCTTAATTTATCGTGCATTAATTGAATATTTTTTTTATTTTATCATCAAAAGACACGCTAAAAATCCTTTCGTTATAATGCTTTTTTAAATTATTTTCCAAGAGTATATCTAAAGTCGGAAAAAATTGGAAAGATGATTAATAAACAATTATACTGCAGACGTGGGAGGATATGGAAATCCAAAACGAAAAACCAAAAAATTATAGATTAAATATATAGGGTAAGAGAAAGTAAAAAAATATATAGAAAAAAACATTGTTTGACAATGTTAAATACGGTTAGAAATTATAAAATTTATTTTCTTTAAAAATTATTCCTTTGGGAGGGAGAGATTACCTCTGGGATTATTTAACCCCCCCCCCCCCCCACTACTCAAAAAGATTTTCGGGCTCTGGCTCTACGGCTCTTCCCCTGAGATCAATGAACGTTTCAATTAATGGACTCATCATGGATTATAAATGTTTTATTCATGCTTCTTACGGAGAGTTAATTGATCAAGTTTACAATAGAAAAAAAAATTGATTGCTAAATAAAAATAAAATTTAAATATAAATAGTATTTTCTACTGAACTAGAAACTATTTAAATTATTTACTTAAAGTTTTAATAGAAGAAAAAATCAAGGTAGCCCAAACTCAAATTATTCGAAAACTCCATTGATATCCTCACTTCACACGTTTGTTAGTCACTTCAATCAAGTACAATAAAATATAGATCGACCAGTAGAATTGTAATATTGGATATATGTTATCATCTAGACCAAGGATGGCGAACTTTTTTGAGTCGTGGGTCAATTTCGTTTGTTTTGTACTAGCTCCTGGGACACTAATGTCCATTTGCATTGGAGTTAAGTTTAAAAACTTTTAACTGAGTATTTTTGAAACTAAACATCTTTAAAATTCAATTGGCTTAACGGGTAAAAAATGAACGTGATTTGACAATTTAAAAATTTTTAGTGCGCCTGTTTACTCCTTCACGTATAACTTTTTTACGTGAATTTCTGCGGGTAGCAATTGTGGGTCAGTCAAAAAGCTTGCATGGGTCAGTGCCTGACCGACGGGTCATAGGTTCGCCATCACTGATCTAGACTGAACGAAGGGGGAATAGGCCGGTTTCTTCATACAGGTCTGGTCTTTGACCAAGCGACTTAGCCTTGTAATAATTACCCCTTGCGTACTAATTATAAATATACCACAATTCATTTAATTGTTGCATATTTATCTCATTGACCATAGGTCCTGAAGAAGGACGCGATTTGATTTCGAAACTTCTGCGATTGAAATAAATCTGGTGTGCCTGGTCGCACAATATACAACTTTCTCTTATACTTTGGCAAGAGAAAGTTATGTACTGTGCTTGTCACACCCGATTTTTTGTGTCGAGATATATTTAATTGTTCTCAGCACAGGTTCCAAATTTGACCACTCTGAGCTACAAATGCTTGCACATCAGTAAAGTCTACTTCAAACGATTTTCACGAAAAATTTCACTGATATACTTTTTAAAGAGCATCTAAAAAATAGTTCATTTATGAATTTTAAACAAAATCGTTCGAGCGAATTTTGAGAAAATCGAAAAAAACTGAAAAAGTACATCAGTAAAATACTAGTACTTTTTGGCCAATTTCGTTCAAAAGCTTATTTTCACCCCTTTGGAGGGTGCCTAACTTAAAAATAGAATTTCAACCTCATAGCTCTTTTAGTTCCTGAGATATTTTGTTCACAGACAGACCATGTCCCGAAAACCACTTTTTTGGACTCAGGGAACCTTAAAACGTGTATATCCATAAAAATCTCGACAGCGAATTTTTGACATGAATCGAATACTTTCTATATATTTAAGAGAAAGTAAAAATCGGATAAAACTTAAAAATATTTTGTCTAATTTGATTCCTGGTTGCCATCGTGCTCATACTTATTAATAAAAAAGTAAAAACATATCATAAACCCGAATGACGTGCTGTGGTCTAGCAGTAAGAGTACACCGAGGAAAAATTGGTGAATCCGTGGTTCAACTCCCGGGGGCACACCCTTACTTTTTTCGAGTTTTTAAATTAATAAATATTCGAATTATTATCGGCTTACATACGCGATGTATATAATATCTTAAATATTGTATATGGAATTACTTATTTATTAATAAAAACATTTTTTTCAAATGAAATATTAATACATATGGTCACTATAGGTAATAGTAACTTATCATTCTTGTATTTTGTTCATTTTTTATATGACCAGATATTTTTTAACAATCTCAAATTGCCGAATGCCTGCTTGGCACACGGTCGGACAAGCCCATAAATTTACCAGTCATATATATTTAATATGGATTGCGACAAAACAGCCTGAGGTCTCGCATTACTCCCAATTATATTACAAAGATACCGGCTCTCCTCCTTTGTCGGAATCGTTCCTATCCCTTTACTTATTTGCCTATATACCATCATTTTGAATATTTCTCTCCTTCAAGCGTATGAATGAGGGGAAAGAAAGAGAGATAAATTGATAAAGACGCTGCGCATTCTATTACCATATTAAGCTCAGTGGGAATCACCTGGTGCATACCAGTCTCACTCATGGGTTGTAAAATTTTTATTCATTTCAAAAAATAACTTAAATATTTTCCAAATGAAAGGGAAATAGAATGGATTCTTCTGATTTTATAAAAAGAAAAATTCGCTATAAATACCTGCATTTTTAGTTATAGGTAATTTTTCAAAAAAAAAAAAAAAAAATTTTGTAATAAAATAGTTCCAAACCTTGCTCCCTTTTTCGATCACCTACCTCTTGCAAAGTAAAAATAGAACAGAAAGTAAAACTTATACTTATAAACTTATTATCTTAGGAAATCAAATATGATCTGAATACATAACTTATCTCATTATAATGAAGCTCTTTTCGCAAATAAAAAAAACATTACCTGTTTTTTATTTGAATTTGGCAGTAAACTTGGTGAAATTTCTATTGTAGATGACTAATTGAATCGTTTATTTCAGAAACCACCTAAGTACGCTTTTTTCAACTTTCGTAAAACTAAAGAAAACTGTTTTGCAGCTTAAGTATAGGTCTAGTCTCCTTCAAATATTTTTTCCCAAATCAAAAACATGCTATTGGGATAATCTAAAAGATGTATTTACCTTTAAATTGTACAGTAGCACCAAAAACACATGATTTGAAATTTTGTCGCTTAGGTGGTTTCTGAAATAAACGATTCAATTTTTATAAGGACTTTCAGCCAACAATATGCAAATTGTTAATTTTTTCTGTTCAAGAGTCCTCATGAAAAAAAGGCTTTAGGAATTATTTTATTTATTTAGGGATTGCTTAGGGTTGAAAATACAATATTTAAGAAAGATCTATGAATATTTTGAATAATCTGATATTTTCCTCACCTTTAAATAATACTAATAATACAGAGTAAAATATCTTTTGATGTTTTCCACTTTTTCTAAAGATAGCACAAACATCACACCTTTCAGTTGATTACAAAGCTGGTTAAGCATTAGAGATCACTTTCTTTCTCTTGTATCATTTGCCTGATTTTAAAGGAATTTTAAATTAAAAAAAAAAACTCTAATAGAAGAAAAGATAGAAAAAATCTGGTGTGACTGGTCGCACAGCATACAACTTTCGAGAAATTAAAAAAATGAAATGTAATCCGGTATGAGTTACATGAGGTGGGGGTATACGAACTATTAAAAAAAATTTCCTTTCAATTTCCTTGGCTAAAAAAATATCAGAAACCCTTTCGTGTTCAAATATTTGAACTTTTGAATTCTATTGTGATTAAAATTACAAACCAATGATTTAAACTTTCACCGTTGTTCTCGTTGAAACATTTTGAAATTAAAATTAAATATACAAATTAAACACTGTTATTTGTTTCAGGTTTTATTAATTAAAAATTAACACTTATACATTTCGACAATTTCTTGTCATCATCAGAAGTGATTTGATGTATTAGAATGTAATCCTTCGAGATGACAAGAAATTGTCGAATAATGTGTTAATTTTTAATTAATAAAACCTTTGAAACAAACTAGTGTTAATTTATATTTAATTTTAAATTACAAACCAAATTTAAATGCTACGGTAGTTTTATAAATTTTGATTTAGGTCTAAATTTAAAATGGAAAAATTGTTACGCCACAATTTATTTCTAAATTTCTATTATTATAATAAAGATCTGGTGTGGCTGTTCGCATAGCACACAACTTTCTCTTTCCTTCGGTAATTGAGAGTTGTGTTCTGTGCTTGTCACACCAGATTTTTTTGTGTCGATGTATATTTAGTTTCCGGTAGTACAATAGATGTAAAATTTATAACTATAAGAGAAAGTAAAAATAATGGCGACACAAAAAAAAAACCGGTGTGATATGCCTCTTATCTTAATTGTGCGCTTAGTCACATCAGATTTTAATTTATATTAATAAAGTATGTTTGTATATTTCTACTTAAGGGAGATGGGGAGGTGGGTGTATTATATATACAGTCCTAACAAAGCGTTCGGCTATTCTTTTTAGCATGATTGCATTAAGTTTATCTTCCATATCTTTTTAAATACAGAATATCCTCTTTTAAAAACTTTTCAAAAAAAAAGTAATGAAAAAAATAATTTATCCAAAAAGAAGTACAATAAATAAATAATTATACTCACATATTCTAAGTGGAATTTATTAGGATTCCATAACAAAACATTAAACTTTAAATATATTGACGCTTAGATAGCTCTATCACGATTTCTTCTTATAAAATTTGACATTTGTTGAAATTTAATAGGTTATATTTTCATATCTTTCGAGAGATAAAAGGAGGTATATTGAATAAGTCAGATAATTTCTATATTCCTTGATGATTATTTATTAAAATTTTTGAAAGGATTTTTACCTTTAGCATCTTTTTCTAATATATTATTCCATTCCTGGTGGTCTTTTGGCTAGGGCCCGTGTGAGAGGTTAATAATCAGGATTTTCTCTCTAAGATTAGAATCTAACGATGATTAATACTTGGAAGCAAATTTATTGAGACATGGTTAAAAATGGACATCTCATTTCAATATCTATAATTACCTATAACTATATACTTTTTTTTGATGATGGTTTAGGTATTTAAATTGTAAGCAAGGGTTTACAGGAACTTAGAATAATATTCTTTTTTTTTCAAGTCATAAATTTTATAAACAAATTTAAAATAATGAACTAGCTATTTAAGAGAAATATCAATTATACTCTGCCTTAAAAATACACATAAATAGTATTATTTATCTTTTAATTTTCAAAGTATCATTGATAAATTAAGTTTTCGCGACACGGTCTGTCTGTTTGTAAACAAAATATCCCAAGAACGAAAAAAAGCTAGGAGAAATTTTATATTTAAGTTAGGTACCCCCTGGGACGTGACACGAAGCTTTTGAACAAAATCGGGTAAAAAGTACTATTACTTTACTGATGTACTTTTTCAGTTTTTTTTTTCGATTTTCTCAAAAATCGCTCCCACGATTTTGATTAAAATTCAAAAATCAATTATTTAGATGCTATTTAAAATGTATAATCTCATTTTGATATTGAAATCTTCTGAAGACCGCTTTACTCTTGTACTTCATAGGAAAGATAGGAGAAATTGTTGCCATGGTAACAAAATTTAAACACACACTCTGTGTGAAAAGCACGGAACACAACTTTTTTCTTACCTAAGGTAAGTGAAAGTTGTGTGCTATGCGACCAGTCACACCAGATTTTTTTTTTTTATGTTTATAACAGAAAAAAAAAATCTTTTGATAAATGAATATTTTTTCTTATTTGGTGAAATTCCTTAAATTTTTCAAAAAGAGTATATTGCACACCTTGCGTTTTTGGTGCGTGGAGAGAATGAATTTGGGTAACAAAAGATGGTATTTTGCACGTGGGACCCCGCGTGCCAAGGGTTGTAGCTGCCAGATGAGATGAGATGAGGAAGGGCTGCTGCCATCAACTAAGGGTTACCCTTACTCACCCTTAGTTCTCTCTCTCTCTCTCTCTGGACCACAAAAGAAAAGAACTGGCCAACACGTGCTTCCCAGATGAGGAGATGTCCGTTACGACCGATGATGCCATCGCATCGTCCCTTCTTTCTTTTTTCTAAAAAAAAAAAAAAGAAAAAAAGCAACCCCCATGAAACTGCTTTCTGCTGATCTTATCTTTTGTTACAGCTGATTTTAATTTGGATCAGGTTCTTATGAATGGTGAATTAAGAAGGCATTATAATATTTCTAGAATTGTATTTCGACCTTGATTCTTTTGAATATTTAAATTTGAAAAGTTACATTTCAAATAGGCCTATCTCATGACTAGAGAACGGAAAAAGTCTCTACTCTTATTTTCTGAAAAAAGTCGCCTTAAAAGTCTATTCTTTTTTAGCCAAATAGTCGATAAAAAGTCTGTCTATGGGGAAAAAAAAGTCGCTATTAATTTTAACAATTAATAATATGAGAAGATAAAAGAAATAGAGGGCAATCGAATCAAATTTTTAAGTACTAATTTTTAAAATTTTATAATAAAAATAAAATTTAATTTCCAAGAATTATATTTTTCCCAAATCTCGAAAGGGGTGGGGGGTATAATTACTCCCTTTACCTCCCCCCTCCCTTGTATCAGCCCTTGATTAAAGTATGAGATCAATGGGCGGACAAAAAAGAGACCTATCTTGCCTCTACCCCTAGATTATGTGTGCAAAATTTCAAAACAATTGAACAAATAGTTTTTGAGTTTTCGTTGACGAAAAAAAATACCTCAGAAACACACACACAGACACATCATTCCAAAAACTACTTAAATGGATTCAGGGGACCTCAAAACTAAATTTCGATTTTTTTTTACCTCCCCCTCCCAGGCCCATTTTTACAAGTTATTATTATCAAGCTAATTTTCCGTGAGTAGCTTCATTTTGATGAGACGACCAATTTTTCCTCTTACAACAATTCTTGATTGTGGTAGCTAACAGGAGCAGCAGGGATATAATATTTCAACTTGACGATTCTCATAAATTTATTATTATTTATGGTTTTTTTAAATTAAATATTAAGAAAATTATTAACATTATTGAAAAAAAAAATATTTGTCTACAAAATATATGGTTTGATCAAAGAGTCCCCCCTTCCAACATGTACATGTTGATTTTTGACTTCTGTGACTTTATAATAAAATCAGTGTCGCGCACACTTTAGATTTTTTATTTAAAAAGAGTGAAATAGACAAAATTGACTGATTGGTTAAGCTGTGGAGTGGAACACACGCGCTGCAACAAGTTGTCCAAAAAGCACACACGTGTCTCTAGCACGTGTCTCCCGAGAGTGTCATAAATGGTTGTTTTGCGCAAGGACCGCACACGGAGACTGAGTGCATCTTTTCACTTAAAGATCTACCCTATTCCCCAAAGTATCCCACTTGCACATCTGTTTAGTACTCAAATGCTAGAGCAAATAAATGCTAGTAAATGGTGGCATTGTTCAACAAAAAAAAAAAAGAAAAACTATTTACACATTCAAAAATCAACATCTTTAATGCAAGATATATAAATAAAATACTTCAGGGCTCCATGTATTTATTATCTAAAGGAATTTTCATTATATTTTCCCACCGAAAAAATAAACTTTATTTTATTGAATAAAAAAGTCCGTCAGAGTTAAATTTTTTCTTTCTTTTTTAAATAATTCAATTTTTTATGAGTCAAAATTTTTCTTCCTATTGTAGTGTAAAAATAAAAAGTACTGTACTACTCTGGAATTCACGAATTTATACTGTAGATACTAAGGCATAAAACCAAAAAAGTAAAATGTGGGTTAGGCCTCATATATTATTCAGTATTACATACAAATTACATGATAAGATCAAAAATAAAAAAAATAAAAAAATAGCATAGATAGCCACAGTTATTTACTTCTTGTATATAATTATTTTAATAATGCAGGGACAAATTTAATTATTGATATATAACAATTTTTATTATTTTTTATTTTAAGGTTTTCTATAATACTCATTTTATTGCCAAATGGTATAAATAATGGTCCTCAATATATACCTTAATTTAATAACAAGTATTTCATTTAAAGTATAAAAGGCTTAAGATGCCGAAAAGATTTAAAAAAAATACTCATACTTAATAAATACCTCATTACTTACTGGTATCGATAATTTTCTTCCGATACCTTACCTGTAACGATATTTTCCTTCGGATACGGGTACCTAGTACAAGTATCGATACTTTTTTTTTCGATACCACATCCTTAGTTATATGTCAGGCAATTAAAACTTTAATTATAATAATGCAAATTCCGTCTTCGTAAAATTAAAATTTTTCCTCTGATAGTCATCGTGTAATCTAATGCCAACTTTACTTTGGAAATATTATTTTTTTAAAAATAAAACTACTTAAGGACAATAGGGCCTGATCCCAATACGGGGTAGCCCTTAGTTATCAGTTACTCGTTAATTTTTCATCTTTTAAATGAAAAATATATGAAAGACTCTATTAATCATAAACAAATATAAATGTTATTCTGACGTTAAAAATAATTTGTGAAATTTTAATAACAACCTTTTAAATTTCATTTTAATTAATTTAATAACAAATACATGTTATTTTTCATCTATAACATTTATTTATTTATTTATTTCTTTTTAATTATCAGATTTCAATTCTATCTCTATCTCTTTCTCTCCTTTATATATATCGAAAGTGAAATGTGACATGGCACGTTGTAAAATATGAAATATGATGTAGACATATGGAGATTCGAGCAACACACATACACACGTGCACATAGACAAGAATTTTTTTGACAAGAAATAAATGGCTTTGATCGGGCAACGCTCGGCCTATAAAGGCAATTAAATAAACGGTGGTCGGAGGCTTTACACGAGAGAGAAGGAGAGATGTACACACCAAGCCACGAAGCCTGCACATAAATCACTATCCATACATTAGCCAAACCTATGACTTCATACTCCATTACTAGCCAAGCCACAAGTAATCTTTCATTTTTTTTATTTAAGATGAAGGAGAAGATTATAAAAAAAAATTCGAAGATTTGCGTATAGATGAACATCATATAGGTACATGGCATCCGAGATATAATAGGTGCAAAATAAAATTAAAACATCTGTGGACTCGATGTAACAATGTTATGTATGAATTTTATAAGGTTCTGATTAATGGAGTCTCTCTATCAATGAAGCATTTCGATCCCCTCTCTTCGCCAAAGTTAATTAAAAAAAAGGCATTTAAGAAAAAGAAAGAAAATAAATGAAAAAAGCATTTTAATGGAATTCAGAGAAAAAAAAAACAATCATACAAACACCCTAGGAGAAAAAAATTTGATTCAGTCTCGGTTCTTGATCTTTTTAGAAAAAAAGAAAAGTTTTATTTCGATAGCAATTCTAAGCCTTGCTTATATATACACTGTAAAAAAAATATGAATTTTCCATCGTTTTTCATAAACTTTGGTG